>JAVJIF010027943.1:0-43992 GCA_038442645.1 Agave tequilana | reverse complement strand
TGTCATGGATGATCCGCCTGGGGACACCAAATCGATGGATGACATGGTGTTTGATGAAGCTAACCAGATTGGAGGTTTTAACTTCGGCCAACGGTATGGCCTCTGCCCATTTTGAGAAGTAATCGGTTATTGCCAGGATAAACTGGTGACCTCTTGCCGAAGAAGGGCTGATTGGCCCTACGACGTCTATTCCCCATGCTTCAAATGGCCATGAAGCAACAGTAGGGTGGAGCAACTCTGAAGGTTGGTGTATGAAGTCTGCATGGATCTGGCATGCCTTACACCTTCGTGCATATTGGGTAGCATCGGCCATCATGGTTGGCCAGTAGTACCCAAGTCTGTGCAGCCTGTCTTTAAGCTTTGGACCCGGCTGGTGAGCTCCGCAAATGCCATCATGTGCTTCTTTAAGCACTTCCTGTGCCTCTGAATGAGAGAGACAACGGAGGAGGACACCGTCATATGAACGACGGTAGAGTGTCTTCAAAGTGGGATCATAATAGAACCGCAGAGACCTTCGTCTTATGGACGCCGCTTCCTTGGGATCGTCTGGAAGCAGACCGTGTAGAGCGTAGTCAATGAGAGGGAAGCGCCAATCCCTCGGCTCAAGATCCACGGAGATATTATGGACCTCTTGGATCCTTAGCATATGCTTGAGCATATGAGATGCCGGGTTGCGACTGTGAGGTGATACTCAGTGTCGGCCGGTAAGGCTAGCGTCGTCGCTAATGCAGCGAGAGCATCCGCCTTGGTATTTTGAGATCGGCACATACCCGATGTAGAAGCCTTCAAATAAGCTAGCCAATTCGATGGCTGTATGATAATAGGGCACCAAGTCCTCATGGCGGACTTCATATTCGCCTTTGACTTGACTGATGACCAGCTTTGAATCGCCGTAAGCTTCGAGGTAGCGTACCCCCATTCCCTGGGCAAGCTGGAGACCGATGAGCAGAGCATTGTATTCTGCTACATTGTTGGAGCATGATTCTGTCAAGGAGAATGCTCTGGGAAGGATATGATCCTGTGGGGAGATGAACACAACCCCACTCCGGCAATGATCTTCCCTTTGGGGCCCATCCGCGATGCTCCGTCGAAGAACATCTGTCACACTTTCTCTACTGAGGTTGCATTAGACTCGAAGACTTCATCAGGGATGTCTTCGTGAAGTTTTGAATGTTCTGGAACTGGATGAGCAGCTAAGAACTCTGCAAGGGCCTGGCTTTAACCGCTTTCTGAGGAGTAAAGGTCATGTCGTATTGAGACAACAGAAGTGCCCATTTAGCCAACCTTGAATTCAGCGACCCTGGCTTCGTCATGAGAAGACGTAAAGGGTTCACCCTGGAGATGACATGTACGGTTTGGCCAACCAAATAATGTCGTGTCTTCTGGACAGCGAAGACGAGAGCTAAACACTCTTTCTCAACAGGATTGTAGCGAGATTCCGCTCCTATGAGAGTCCTGCTCAGATAATAAATGGCCTGCTCATGGCCATTGTCGTCCTTCTGAGCGAGGAGGGCGCCGAGGGAATAGTCCAGAGCTTTTACATAAAGCAAGAATGGTTTCCCTGATGCAGGGGCCACCAAGACTGGAGGTTTTGTGAGATACCTCTTAATGTCTTCATAAGCTTCTTGACAAGCTTGATCCCATATGAAGGCGGTACCCTTTTTCATGAGACGGTGAACGGTTAGCAGCGGCCCGAAAGATTTGCTATGAATCTTCTGATGTAGGTTAATCTGCCTTGCAAGCCTCGGAGCTCTTTGAGGTTCCTTGTGGATGCATGTCCTGGATGGCTTTGACTTTGTCTGGGTCAAAATGAATTCCTTTTGATGTGACAATAAACCCAAGGAACTTGCCACTAGACACTCCCAAGAAGGATTTTGTCGGGTTCATTTTCAGCTGATGAGCCCGCATTATGTCGAACATCGTTCTCAGATCGCGAAGATGTTCATCTTTGCTGCGGCTTTTGACGGCAATGTCGTCAACATAGTATTCCACCGTCTTTCGGAGATGGTCGCGGAAGATCATGCTCATCGCCCGCTGGTAGGTTGCTCCTGCGTTCTTCAGTCCGAAGGGCATCACAGTGTAGCAGTATACCCCCAATGGCGTTCGGAAAGAAGTATGCTTCTCGTCATCAGGATACATCTTGATCTGGTTGTACCCTGAGAAGCCGTCCATGAAAGACATCCTTTCGAACCCGCATGTGTTGTCGATCATGATATCAGTGATCGGCAGTGGGAATTCATCTTTGGGACAGGCCGTATTGAGATCACGGTAGTTGATGCAGATCCGTATTTTCCCGTTCTTTTTGAGGACGGGACGATGTTAGCCACCCAATCTGGATGTTGTTCCTCTCGGATGAAGCCGCATGCAATGAGCTTGTGGACTTCAGCTTCAATAGCCTCCATGATGTTTGGGCGAAACCGACGTTGTTGCTGCTTGACTGGCTTAACATCGGGCTTGATGTTTAGACGGTGCATAGCGACCTGTGGATCAAGTCCGGGCATGTCTTCATAGCTCCAGGCGAAGACATCTATATACTCTTTTATGAGTATTATCAATTCTTCCTTTTCGATAAGTGATAAGCTTTCACTTATGAAAATAGGCTTGGGTGATCTTGACTGCCCAAGTTGACCTGGATCACCTTGTCTTCGGTAGGTGGCTCGCGCAGCTCGAACCGCTTTTCCCATTGGAGACTTAATTGCTGGGCCCAAAGTTCTCATCAGCAGCTTCCGCAGGTTCCAATTGACTGCCTGAAGTCATATTCACAGTGAGGCCGTTGAACATCCCTCCTATGCTGATGTCAGAGTCCCACTCGGCAGATGAGTTCGACTGTGATGGAATTGGTTCGTCGTCTTTGACCTGAACTGTTGTTGATGATGTGGGTGTGACATACCCTAACCCCCTGCGTGCACTATCATAGTAATTTGCAGGTTTCCCTCTTGGGACGGAATTACGCATCAGGCTGCGTCTTCCTTTTCCGAAGTTTAGGCCGCCCGCCTGCTTTAAGTCATATCCCATCTTCTCCATAATATGGCGTGTCGGTTGCGCATAATGGAAGAACTGTGGGGCTTCTGAGTCCGAGCTTGACTCTGTAGCTGCAGGTCCCCGTGGCTGGGTTCTACCGAAGATTATTGGTAACTGACCTTTTTTGGATGGAGGGATTACCAGCGTGGCCCCTTCTATAACCTCCACAGATGTAGCAGCCGAACTTGGCTCATGTACGGGCATGTGCAGAGAGCCTTCTATGATGGTTTAATTGACCCAATACTCGCAGGATAACCAAAAGAGATACTATCATTAATTACCCATTCACCCTCTTCATCAGAAGGGATATTACATTGGGGTCATTGAGGAAACATGTTGTGATTGGTTCGCCTATCAAAATGGCTGGCATGCCTGTTTCGAATTCTGAATCCGCCTCATTGCCACTTTCATCATCGTCTGGAAATGGCTCTGCAGGCGTTCCGTCGGCCTCTTGATACAGGAGGGCGTCGGTGAAGTTTTTTTTCCACCCCCTTGAAGGGTTGCTTTTCAGCGAAGACAGTTCGTACTGTCGCATCATCTTCAACATATTTGAAGCATTGGTGGAGAGTGGAAGGAACGATCCAGTTGGCATGGATCCAAGGTCTTCCTAGCAGCAAGTTATATGATGTGTCAGCATCAATGACATAGCACGTCACTTCTGACTTCAAGCTTCCGATTCTGCAGCGGAGCCGAATCTTTCCAAGCGGATGGCTGCTCCCCGGCGTTAAAACCGTATATTGTAGTGGTGGTTGCGGACAACCTGTACAATGGTATGCCGAGGAAATAGAGGAGCCTTTTGGGGATGTGCTGAGTGCAGACCCCGGATCGACTTGTACTCTTTCAATGCATGTTGAACCGATATATCCGGTGTAGTACAGAGGTCGATCGTGCTTGTTGTCCTTGAGAAGCATATCTTCCGCCGTGAAGGTGATAGCAGGCACCTTTGACTGTGCGTGATGGCACTCTGAGCAGGAAGGCCGGATCTCATCATCAGGAACCTCAGGCATGTATGTCAGAAAGGACTCCGAGTTGGCCAGCGCATCTCTGAGTGCCTCTCTTGTCTCTTTGGAGAGACGAAGAAGCTCGTGTATCGTGATGCGAGCCGGGATATTGGCTAAGTGGGCCAATATATCAAACGGAAGGGCGTGTCTAGCCCTTGGACTGACGATTTCTTCAACGCATGATCGAACCGCACTTCCTTAGGCATCTCTCTCCCTTTGGTCAGGACTGGAGCGGATGTCGGGATTGGTACTAACGTCGTTTGCTGTTGTATCTCGTCAGTAGACTTGCCATACTGCCTTAAGTATGATTTTCCAGACTGGGTGCCCGTCTGTTGAGGCGCATCTGCCTGCGCTGTGCAAGCACGCTTTTCTCCTTCTGAATCACTGAGGGAAGCCGAAGTAAGGTTGTCATCATCTGGCAGGACAGAGATGACATTGCAGGACTTGCCCTTTTTGCTGGAGTCCTTCGACGTCCGCTGTATGTCTTGGACGAGGTCAGGGTGTATCCACATAACTTCCTCTGTCTCCAATGTCAAGGGGACGAGACCCTTGTCATCTTTAGCTATGGCTGAAGAATGCTTGACTTCCAACCGCGGTGTGGGGGCTAGATAAGTCCCGTCAGGAACCATGACCTTTTGGGCTGTGCCGAATTCAAGGGTCACCATATTGGCAGTGACTTTCTTCTGCTCCGTCTTCAGTGTGAGGACGCCGGCATCAATTAGGGCTTGTATCCTGTCCTTGAGGACATAGCACTTGTCAGTAGGATGATGGACCATCCTATGATAAAGACAGTATTTGGGGTCATTTATGCGCCCTATCTCATTAGGACGCCGAGCATCCGGTAGCTTCATCTTATTTCCCTTGTGGAGCAGATGGAATATCGTGACCACCTGATCATCTCTAAAGGAGTACTGCTTTGGAGGAACTTAGACTCCTGGCTGTTGACGCCGCTCTTCTTGGCCTTTGACTGCAGGTCTCCCGTAAGTTCCACAGACATGATTTCCTTCCCCTTGACTTGGGAGGATTGCGAGGGATCGCTACGCCCTTTGTTGTTCGCGCCCCATTTGCTTCTAGGGACGGATGGCTCGAACTTCTTAGCCGATTCTCGGCTATCTCAGCTTGTTCGACCAATTCCTTCCAAGTATGGGCCTTGACAGCCCCCATGCGAACTTCTACTTGGTCTAAGAAGTTGTGTCTGCATGTCTGTAAGAGCATGGGTAATGGCATCCCAGCTGGGCACATCAAAGATAGATTTCTGAACCGCTCAATGTATTCGCGGACAGATTCGCCTTTCCTCTGCACAGTGGAGAGGAGTTTGTCCATGGTCACTTCGGTATCGTCCTCATAGAAACGAGAAAGGAACCGAGTTTCCAGGTCGATCCAGGAGTTGATAGAGTCCGGGGGAAGACTGCGAAACCAGTCAAATGCCACCCCCTTTAAGGTGCCAATGAAAAGCCTAGCCATGATGGCGTCATTGCTTATAACATTACCAGTCTGAGACCAGAAATAGTAGATGTGCTGATTTGGCGAGCTCTTTCCATCATAGGTGTGCAACGTTGGTGGCTTGAACTTCGGTAGGTATGGCACCGAATCCCACTCTAGTGGATAAGGACGGACTGTCCCTACTTTCTTTAATTCATCCCTCTGAGCTAGGGATGCAATCTGAGCCTGGAGGCCCTTAAGGACTTCAGCATCTAGGGAAGAACCTCCCTTGGATTTCGGATCATTGCTAAGTGTTCCTCCTCATCGTGGTGGCTTCCGGTATCATTGCCGCCCCGATTGCTGAGGAGTTGGGCAAGCATCTGTTGAATATTGTCCAGGGCTTCCTGCTGGGTCCTGGAGGTTTGCTCTTGAGCTTCCAAACGCCGACGGAGGTCATCGTTAGCGTTATCGGCCATGTTGACCGATGCTTTGTCAGTTCGCACTGAACTGACCGTCGCTGACGAGGCATACCCGCTGTCTTCATCTTCCCCTTCGAATGATTGGGGTGACCGCCTGGGCTGTGGAATGGTTGGGACCGTCGAGGAGGAAGGCTGTTCATAATTATAGGGTATCGCCACCCTGGATCTGGTGTTTCGGAAAACACCTTCTTCTTGCACCAAGACTTCACCCAAGCCCGGGCTATAATCTGGATCTGGGGAGCCGAAAGGGGTATCATCAGATGTATGACCTTCCCTGTGTCGCTCTCGTCCTCTTCCGGTCATGTTGACGGACGCGAAGGCCGGGCCTCGCGAAGCGCTCCTTTCATGATGTTTCTTTGTGGCATGTGCGGACAACCGGTCAAACACCGATTGATGGTGAGGAGATGCAGCCTTGATTGGATATTGCCGACAGCGGGCTGAATGGATTGTCACAAGTCGGCATCCTCTTTGACAATAAGGGGAAGTGGTTTGGAGAGACTCCAATCCCCGCTTGTTTGTCAAGAATTGTCGTAGGTTAGGCTCAACAGAGCCTGAACAACGCCGTGGAGAGGCCTTTCTGGAGCGTACAAGGGATGATGCTCCATTCTTCTTATCCCTGCAGAAGGGATTAGTACTGAATAGTACTTTGGTGCTAGCTTCGCCGACAGGTGCGAGCTTAGTGCTTGATGAATTGGGGAGCGGAGCACGCGGTGGTGCTTTGCCCGCTCTTCTGCTGCGAAGGGGATCAACCTCTGATAACACTGCGGTCTTAGCCTTGCGGCCGCGAACCCAGTGAATTCGTTGTGGTACAATAGCTTCGCTTGTGAAAGCGAGGCTGACAGGAGGCTTTGCTGCCCTTGATTCAGGTGACGGTATGATTGCCGTCGTGATTTCATGGCTGGCAGCATCGTCAGGGCAGACGGGCATCTTACCCTTTTCTTCGCGGGAGAGGCGTAGTCTCGGCATGACTACACTGGGAGCTTTGGTTGAAGACTCCTGTTTAGGCTTCCATATCAGCCTTGACAGGGGGCGCCTAGGTTCGCAGGGAACCTGAATAGCCACAGGCGGGGCTGTGGGGTGCTGGCAAGATTCTACCTCTGGTTTCTGATTTGAAACCTTGGCCATGAAGACCTTCCTGTGCTTCCGTGCTCGAAGCATCAGGCCACCCCCAGAGGACTTCTTCAAATCTTCCTTGATCGACCTGGACAACCAGGTTCTCAAAAGTGCAGGATCTGGGTTGAGGGCATGTTTCCTTGTTGCGCCAGAGAACTGCGGCAGGTTTGTAAAGAACCTTTTCCGTCTCCGCAGAGACTTTGCTTGAAGATTTAGCCAGAGAAGATCTGGCTGCACCGGCTTTTCTGAATTCAGAGATAGACCCGAAGGTCTGTTCGTCGCATTGCGACACTTGATTCTCAGCAGAGGAGAATACCTTCCCCAGCGGAGTCGCCATCTTGTTTTCCATTATGTTTACAAAGGGGGAAAACTTATAAAAAAGAGTTTGAGGAGCTAAATTACAAGTATTCTTAAAAGATTACAAGTAGATCCCCTCAGAGATTCTGGAGAAGTGTGCCGATAGGAGTCTGGTCAGCGCGCGACCACTTTGTCCCTTTGACGATGCGAGCGATGAGATTCCCTTCTCGCCTGGTTCGGGGAATCAGAGAATAGAAGGTTGGTAGAACCTCTTACTACTTCTCAAAACCGCCTTCTGTGAGGAATTCCTTCTCGCCTGGTTCCGGAGATTCCTTGAGGAAAAGAGGTTGTTAGGGTATCACCACCCTGAAAGGAAAAGTATTTCTCTTGAAAGGTCTCTGAGTTAGAGAGCGCACGGTGCGTATGAAGAAGCCCGATCTTTGAGAAGACGCCAATCTCGCCGATGATCAATCGATGATCCTCTTCGATCTCCTCCGATCCCCCTCCCTTGTACTCCTGACGGGTTATTTATAGGGAGAGCAAGGGTAAAATCGTCCCTTGAAGATATGGAAACAGATTGAATCAAATCTGTTTAAATCTGGAAAGTAGCCTTGCTGCGAGGCTAAGATAGCTTCTGCGGAGCTAGAATTGGCAGGTTAGTTGATCTGTTTTGATCCTTTCCATATTGTTGGGAGATTCTCCTTGATCCTCTTACTCGTTTCAAGAGAGTCCAGAGATAGCGGCAATCACCTGCCATATTTGAATCCTAATTGGATTTGATCAGATTGGATCCGATCTCATCAGGAGACTTGATTGGTCAAAGGTTGACCATAGTAGATCAATAACGGAGCTGCCCGCTTTGAAGCTCATAGCGGAGCTAGAGGCAATCCTTGGCGAAATCCAAAAGAGGCTTTTCGGCGAAGCTGTCAGTTAGCTTCTTGGCGATGCTCTGGATGATGCTAGCCTCTCAAACGAGGTTATCTCCTTGGGCTAATGTAATGCTAAATGCTAGCATTTTAGACCTGCTGAGGTATGTTTAGAAACAATCCGGGTTCACTGTTCTGCTTGCTGGATCAGTGGAGTCCAAGCTGCTTCCTTGTCCCTTGGAGGTGGGTAAAAACTGGTCTTCAGCTCGTCTGTCACTTGTCTTTTGTAAATGTCAACAAGTTTAGACATTATTCGGACCAATGAGAATCTTGTCTTTTTTAAGTGTCAACACGAGCGTCAAAGATCATATATAGCACTTGCTCAGTGGATCAAGGAGTTTGGATCGAGTTGGCTTGGAGACGGTGCTCTAGAAGAAGACTTCGGTACCATAGTTTAGTTTTGTGTTTAGATCAAATTGTAAAGATTAGAATAGTATGATATGCTTAAGTTCACAACACACACGTTTCATGTTTTGAATATTGGTTTTCAGTTTTTCCGTTTTTGGTTTAACCGATCTTGGTTTCATGAATAGATAAATCAAAATAAGTTTACATGGTTTTATGTATAGTAGATTCATTCTATATACATGCATGCTTAACTTCCTAGACAAACTTAGTTTTGACTCACTTATTCATGTGTTTTATGTTTTGGTATTTTTAACAAAACATATTTTGGAATTATAGTCAAAAACATGGATATGTATATATTTCTTGTATATTGGATTTCCATCCATATGCAACATTCTACAAAGTGTTTAAATATCATGTTTTTGTATTTGGATGAGTTTTGGACAAAACGTATTTTCTATTCAAAAATCCAAGTTTTAGAAAAAACAGATTTTGGTTTTGGTGAAAATGATAAGACACAAAAATGTTTTAAAATGTTTGTTATTTGTGATGAAATTTTTATCACATGTTTATATTTCAATACAAAATGAGAAAACATTTTTGTGTAATTTTTACAAGTTTTATGGATTTATTAAAATATATTTTTACCCTATTTTTAGACTTTGGGAACTGGCTGACAGGCCAGGTCGGACGACCGAGCGGTCAACCGCACCAAGGACCGGTCGACCGACGTACACAGAGCTGTGCACGTCTGGCAGCACAGTGATCCGGTCGGCCGGGCGGTCGACCGGAACTGAGAGCAGTGCTCTCTGTTTTTTCGGTCGACCAGGCGGTCGACCGACAGTTGCCAACGGTCAAAATCCGACCGTTGGACGGTCAACCGATCGGTCGACCGTTAGGACATTTTTGGCAGTTTTGCTGCCAACGGCTAGTTTTGAACTTGGCCTATAAATACCCCATTGGAAAGAGTTTTTCTCTAAGATTTTTTTGTGCGAATTTTTCCTTACTCTCTGGTGTTTTCACAGCAATCAAAAGAAGTTTTTGGACTTAAATTGAACAATCTATTTGGTGTTTTTGCTAGGATTTGGAATATCAAAGAAAAGGGTTTTGGGAAAAAGAGTTTTGATTCAACTTCTATATCTTGGTTTCAGTTTTTCCCAAGGATTTTCTTTGTGATTTTGATTTCCATTCCATTGGTTTCTCCACACTTGAGCCACATCTACTTTCTTTTTCTATAGGATCTTTGTGTGGGAGAAAGAAATTGTTTGTGGTTGTTGGTTAGACCACCAAGTTGAAAACCCTTCATTTGCTTGGCTTTGTGCATTTCCCTCATTGTGTTGAGGAGGTTGTGCAAGTGGGTTGTATCCCTCAAGTGGTGAGGTAATCCTTGTGTAAGCTTTGTGCTAATCCCTCAAGTTGTGAGGTGATTGTTTGTTGGCTTGGAGTTGTGCCTCAAGGAGGAGGTTGTGTTTGTAAGGAGAGGAGTTGGGTACTCCTTGTAATTGTTATTGCCCCAAATCCTCGGTGGAGGTTCCCTTTGTGGGAGTCCTTTGTGGACAAGCTAGTGGACTTAAAATCTTTCTGGGTGAAGGCGGGGATGTAGAGCTGGGTGCTCGAACCTCGAAACATATCTTATTGTTTGCGCTTGATCCCTTGGCTCTTACTCTCTCTCTATTTACTTTGTGCCTTGCATCTATTCATATTGTTCACTCATAATTATTTGCTTGGCTTATTTTAGTGTGCATCTCTTGTCAATTGCAATTAGTTTTTAAATTCCGCATTAAGTTCATTAGATTAGCATAATCACCTATTCACCCCCTTTAGGTGATTTTCAGATAGACCATGTTCAAGGTGACAGTGCATGCATGGTCACAGAATCTCAAGTGTCAGTATCATATAAATATAAGTCAGATACTAGATCACTGAAGACAATGCAGGATATGATGCAAGTGAATATATCTAGCATGTTTTATTACCCTAACTAATACAACCATTCTATGTTCCATCCCACAGGACAACTACATATCAAACAAGTGATGTGTTAGTAGATCCTGATAGTAGGGAGAAACAGTTCACTATACTCAGATATCATATAACATGTAATAACAGGAGAGCGCATAACAAGATCAAGTGTGGCATCCAAACCCACAAGGGTCGCCTTTCCAAACACACCTCCCTAGATTTTCCCTGCTATAGTCTCCCCTAGTAGCCCGGGTTGGTTATTTTATTAAACAATGCAAATGCAAAATAGTGTGTAACTCAGTGTACATAACCCAGAATTGGTATCAAGAATATCAATGACAGATAGTGAATATAATGTGTATCAAAATCACGGAACAAGGTATCGGTAGCAATATTAGGTAACAAATACAAAGTAGTGTAAGTGATGTCTGACAAAACTCAAAGGCAAGCATGAAATAAGAAAGACTATGAAAGCAAATATATCGTTATGGACTATAATAGCACTCACAAAGGTATGATTATTCCTATCCTTGAAGATGCATATGGATAGTAGTCATACACAAGAGGGAAAATACTAAAAAGAAAAATAAAAGCAAAAAGTAAACTTTGATTAAATTCAAAATTATGAAAGAAAGGAGGAAACTTATATTGATGTCACTTTCAGTACATCCCTTCTCTCTCTTACTCCTATGAATCTCTTCTCTATTTTGGTTTACAAAGAAATTATAGAAAGGAAAAAACTGAAGCTAAAAAATTCTAATTTTGACTTCTGCTTTGAATCTGAGATATTACTTACTCCTGCCTCTGTTGGAATATTTATAAGAGAACTCCTAGAGATCTGTTGAGTCAAAATGTCTCAGTGATACGCATCATCAGATGACTTATTCTTGCTGCGTCATCAAAAAGTATATAATCAGAATCTGGGCTTCAGTTATTTAGCATTTTGATTTCCAAATATGACTTACCAAATGATAGAATTGAAAATAGTAACCAACATGAGAATTGTAGTCCTTTAAGTTTTTTTTCTAGAGCATTTTGAGTCATCAAATTTTCATTTCTGTAACAAAAGTTATGATCAAAATACTAAGCGGTATTCAGTCTGAATCCGAATTTTGATTGAATTTGTAGATTTTTGGAGTTTCCTTTTGTGACTCTATCTTGCCATGTAATCAAAGAGTATATTCTTAGAATTTGAATTTAATCCCTGAATATGCTGAGAATATCCTCTCATCTCTTGATTGAAAATTGATTTGAATTAGACTCTGAATTTTGATTGGATTTCTAAATAAATTGGGAGTTTCATTATCCTAATCCTTCCTAAATAAGAATTTGCACATCATTATAAAAAGAGGGTTAAATATCAGTTTAATAAAGATAAATAAAAGATAAATGCGAAAATGAGATAACAAATATGCAAAATTGAAATGTAATCAGCCGGTGTAGGCGAGCCCCCATCTTTTATGTGGTTTCCCGAGGAGTGTCGTCAGGATGTAGAGGCTATGGAGACTATGCAGTATGCCTGGAGTAAACATTAGGGATAAGGAAAACACGATTAAGACAACAGAAAATGATCCTTTTATTGAATGTCTACATGACTTACACAGGATATCGTTTTAACTGATAGGAGTTCCATTGCTTATTAAGTTGGTTCCCCCATGATTGGCTATGGTGTACCCATTGCCTTCGCGAGCAGTGATGATGTAGGGACCCTCTTAGTTGGGTTCTAATTTTTCGTGATCCTTCTGTCGAGTGTTTTAGATCACGCGCTTTAGAACCAGATCTCTGACTTGGAATTCCCTGGGTCTTACCTTCTGGTGGTTAGCTGCCCGAATTTGTTGTTGATAGGGTGTCATTCTGATCACGAATTTAAGTCTGTTGACGCCTTTCCTCTGAGTGATCCAGCATCAAATGGAGTAGGGTGTCATTCTGATCAGGAACCACTCCTACCCCGAGTGTCAGCATGCAGATGTTAACCGGGATAATTGCCTCTGTCTTATATGCCAGCGAGAATGGGATTTCTTCAGTCGGAACAAGTTTGGTGGACCTGTAGGCCTAAATTACTTGCTGGTGAAATTAGTTTCATTATCAGAGATGATTTTGTGAGGGATTCCGAAGTGACATACTATATTTGCCAAAAGAACTTGATAATCTGCTGCCTGCTAACTGATTGGTAGTGAAAAGTGCATTTTTATCATCATATTTACCATCACATTTTCATATTTATTCATTTAATTCTGCACATTTATTAATAATTTGTAATTTATTGTGTGCAGGCCTAAAATTCTTATTTTTATAATAAATAAAGCTTAAAGAGCCCAAAAGCCAGATCCAAGCCCATATTTGAAGCCCAAGAGTCAAGTGCAAATATCAGATTGTCAAAGTGCAAATATACAAGGGCTAAAGTTGCAATTATTGAAGATGAGGGAAGGATAGAATTCTACCCAACCCTAAACTCTTGCAGGATGAGCATAAAAGCCAAAGATGAGAAGGAAATTCGTTTAAAAGAGATTGGGAGAATACAAAATCTAGATAACTTGATTTCCAAGTTATATCCATATCCCAATATGAAGAGCCAGGATCATACTTCTAGAAGCAGGCGCCCACATGGACGGACCAGGTGAGGCCACGCGCCAAAGCGCGTGGCCAGATTCCACAAAAATGCCGCAAATCCGCGGCAAATCCGCGGCACTTTGATCTCATCTGGATACCAGATTTCGTGGGCTACTTCATCCGGGACTCTACTTCCTTCTGCACCTATAAATACCCCCTGCAGTGCAACGTACAGAGGTCCAGAGAGGAGCAAAGGGCCAAAAGCTAGGGTTTAGGTTTTAGGTTAGATTTTATTTTTATTTTGTAAATTTTGTAACTGAGAGTGGAGATGCTTTCATGGAGGAAGGAATCATACTTGTACTGAGGTGACATCGGTGTAAGTTTTTATTTTTCCCCATTGTTAATAAAAATCTGCTCGAGGTTGGTTTGTTTTTATTCTTGTTTCATTGTTTCTTTATTCTCGCTTTATCTTTGTTTTTCTAATCTTGTTCTATGTCATTGTTTCTCTCTGATGACTTGCAATCCGTGAGATCCGATTGCTTCGAGACTGCCTAGCCAACGAAGATCCCTTGATGGCTTATGGCGACGAACATCCTATACGCCATACTTGCAAATCTTCTGAGAAAAAGTAAGTCGTCACAAAAGGATCGAAGGTAAGTAGGACTGAAGAGGTAGGTGTGTATTTTATAGTCTTTTTCTTTTCTCTTCTTTTATTTTATTTTTGTAGATTAAGTAACTCATCTTCCTATTCTTTTCTACCACCCATTGTAAATACACTATTTAACTAAAAAAGATAAATTTTTAGAGAAACTTGCTTAACGCTTCCATCGCAGTCCCTCCCTGAGGATCACGACCCGCATAGCCCTGCTACCGCGGATTAGAACTGAGCACCTTGCACTTACTATTTCTAAATCTAAACTTCATTCTTTTGCGTGCAGAAAAACTCAGTCCAAGCAACAACCACCATCAATCTTAGACATGATGATGCGTGAGTCCACCGATTCACAACTTCATCACGATCTCACTTCCTCTTTCCAATCCAATTCCAAAAGAGGCTTGAAGCCATGACTCAGGCTAGATTAGCTCGCGAGCATGATTTAGATATGATGGTTCAATCTTTGCGTTCTTACAGTTCGGCAAATTCTGATATCGCTGACCACTCTCTTAGAGCCGACGAACCAAGTTGCTTTGGACAACAAGATTCTATTTCAGTGCCATCATCTGAACTTGCCGAAACTCCAATTCTTGATAATTGGCAAGTTTTTCCTTTCCTGAAATAGAACTTGAGCATGAATATGATCATGATCTCCCACTTGATGATTCAATTTTATTTCCTGATCCAATAATGACTCCAGTATCTCCACCTGATTTCACTTCTCCTGAGTCAACATTGGATCCTATTCCAATTCATTATGAAATTGAATCACCCATTTTAGATGATCATATTGAACTTGACCTAGATTCTCACAATCTCTTTACTTCTGAAACTGATTGTACAATTCTGACGGAAGATGTTGACCTTAGTTTTGAAGAATTGTATGGCGATAAGCTAGAATTCCTTAATATTGGAAGTAAAGAGATATCACCCATATTAGGTCACATTCCATTGTGGGAAGAAGATTGTGGACTTGAGTTTCAATTTCTTGACTTGGACCCAATTCTTGAACCTAGCCCGACTCCTGAGCCCTTACTTGATTTGAGCATTTTCCCTGAGTCGGTATTCGTTCCCGCACCTATATTGTCCAAGTCAATAATCCATCTTTTCATACTCCATTTTGGGACAAGGAGGTTGAGACAATTAACTCTGAAATTTATTATGAAATTTGGAAATTTGATGGGGTGGAAATACTAAAAATTGATTATACATAATTTTAGTGGGTTATGTAAGGAAAGTTTCTGGTGGGTTCCACCAAATTATCTGTTACCTTGATTGGGCCGCATTTCGTGGACCAATTAGACCACCTTCGGAACCACCACCCTAAGGTAACTTCCGCCTTCCCTTGTTCTGTTTCATGCATATATGCATTCATTCATACATTGAGGACAATGCATGAGATAAGTGTGGGGGTGGGCTTTACTAACATACTAACATAAGTAGACACTAACAAAATTTGCTAAAAAATAAAAAATAAAAAAAATTTGCTAAAAAAAATAAAAAAATAAAAAAATTTAAAAAAAATTTAAAAAAAATGTTATAAAAAGGACAGTATTTTGACTTATTTTTTTAAAGAAATCCAAGTTAGTTTTAAGGATTAGGAAAATCATGATTAGGATTTCTAAAAACTTGGTCAAAATAAATAAATTGTTTAAATTTTAGGTATAGGAGGAGAAAGTGAATAATTAATTAGTCTTGATTTTTACCTTAATGAAGTATGCATACCAAATGCATATCTAGGATTCTAAGACAAAGACCTTGTGCCTCATAAAAAAAAAAAGAAAAAAGAAAAAAAAAGGGGAAAAAATTCACCAATTAAGCTGATACATGTGCCTCAAGAAGCATAAGTATTCATGCCTAAAGGTGAGTAAATAAAATAAAGTCCTTAGTTTTGGGGCCTAGTTCACTCGAATTTGAGTCCGCGGGGTGTTTTCTCACCTGGTGCCCTAAAGCCACCGGTTTGGGAGTCATCGACTTTAAGTTCGTTACATGGGTGGATTAGAAAGCCTAAGAAGACTAAGAAATATAATATTGTATTAACACATCTAATAATCAATTAGTTAGGTATGAGGGCCTCAAGAAGCCTTGATACTTATACGAAAGAAAATTAGATGAGTTATACATGCCAAAAAAAAAAAATTATATTAACACATCTAATAGTCAATTAGTTAGGTATGAGGGCCTCAAGAAGCCTTGATACTTATACGAAAGAAAATTAGATGATGTTATAAAAATACTAAAGAGGCATGAGAGTCCAAGTTAAGGAATTCCTAGATTCACAAGGGTGCGTATGACTTTTGGTAACGAAAAAGACTATATTAGAAATTTAATTTTAATTCTTACCTAAAATGGAAAACAATTAACTTTATTAAGACTAAGTTTAAAGAATGAATAAAAATGAAGATCCTAAAACTTATAGACTACTTAGTCTCCTCAATAATAATTCAAATATTTTCCTTTTTATGGATTTTGTGGGTGCAATCCGCTGAAAACCCTCACGAAACAACACTCGTCCTCTAGGGTAACCTAGAGGTTTAACGGCTTGTTGCACGTGCTAAGTGCAATCGTGATTCCTACGAAAGTGAGTTAGGTTAGATTAACTTTTCATTTCTTTTTCTTTTTCTTTGTTTTTACTCGAGGACGAGCAAAAAGATAAGTGTGGGGGTGTGATTGGTAGTAAAAAGTGCATTTTTATCATCATATTTACCATCACATTTTCATATTTATTCATTTAATTCTGCACATTTATTAATAATTTGTAATTTATTGTGTGCAGGCCTCGAATTCTTATTTTTATAATAAATAAAGCTTAAAGAGCCCAAAAGCCCAGATCCAAGCCCATATTTGAAGCCCAAGAGTCAAAGTGCAAATATCAGATTGTCAAAGTGCAAATATACAAGGGCTAAAGTTGCAATTATTGAAGATGAGGGAAGGATAGAATTCTACCCAACCCTAAACTCTTGCAGGATGAGCATAAAAGCCAAAGATGAGAAGGAAATTCATTTAAAAGAGATTGGGAGAATACAAAATCTAGATAACTTAATTTTCAAGTTATATCCATATCCCAATATGAAGAGCCAGGATCATACTTCTAGAAGCAGGCGCCCACATGGACGGACCAGGTGAGGCCACGCGCCAAAGCGCGTGGCCAGATTCCACAAAAATGCCGCAAATCCGCGGCAAATCCGCGGCACTTTGATCTCATCTGGATACCAGATTTCGTGGGCTACTTCATCGGGACTCTACTTCCTTCTGCACTTATAAATACCCCCTGCAGTGCAACGTACAGAGGTCCAGAGAGGAGCAAAGGGCCAAAAGCTAGGGTTTAGGTTTTAGGTTAGATTTTATTTTTATTTTGTAAATTTTGTAACTGAGAGTGGAGATGCTTTCATGGAGGAAGGAATCATACTGTACTGAGGTGACATCGGTGTAAGTTTTTATTTTTTCCCCCATTGTTAATAAAAATCTGCTCGAGGTTGGTTTGTTTTTATTCTTGTTTCATTGTTTCTTTATTCTCGCTTTATCTTTATTTTCTAATCTTGTTCTATGTCATTGTTTCTCTCTGATGACTTGCAATCCGTGAGATCCGATTGCTTCGAGACTGCCTAGCCAACGAAGATCCCTTGATGGCTTATGGCGACGAACATCCTATACGCCATACTTGCAAATCTTCTGAGAAAAAGTAAGTCGTCGCAAAAGGATCGAAGGTAAGTAGGACTGAAGAGGTAGGTGTGTATTTTATAGTCTTTTTCTTTTCTCTTCTTTTATTTTATTTTTGTAGATTAAGTAACTCATCTTCCTATTCTTTTCTACCACCCATTGTAAATACCACTATTTAACTAAAAAAGATAAATTTTTAGAGAAACTTGCTTAACGCTTCCATCGCAGTCCCTCCCTGAGGATCACGACCCGCATAGCCCTGCTACCGCGGATTAGAACTGAGCACCTTGCACTTACTATTTCTAAATCTAAACTTCATTCTTTTGCGTGCAGGAAAACTCACTCCAAGCAACAACCACCATCAATCTTAGACATGATGATGCGTGAGTCAACCGATTCACAACTTCATCACGATCTCACTTCCTCTTTCCAAATCCAATTCCAAAAGAGGCTTGAAGCCATGACTCAGGCTAGATTAGCTCGCGAGCATGATTTAGATATGATGGTTCAATCTTTGCGTTCTTACAGTTCGGCAAATTCTGATATCGCTGACCACTCTCTTAGAGCCGACGAACCAAGTTACTTTGGACAACAAGATTCTATTTCAGTGCCATCATCTGAACTTGCCGAAACTCCAATTCTTGATAATTTGGCAAGTTTTTCCTTTCCTGAAATAGAACTTGAGCATGAATATGATCATGATCTCCCACTTGATGATTCAATTTTATTTCCTGATCCAATAATGACTCCAGTATCTCCACCTGATTTCACTTCTCCTGAGTCAACATTGGATCCTATTCCAATTCATTATGAAATTGAATCACCCATTTTAGATGATCATATTGAACTGACCTAGATTCTCACAATCTCTTTACTTCTGAAACTGATTGTACAATTCTGACGGAAGATGTTGACCTTAGTTTTGAAGAATTGTATGGCGATAAGCTAGAATTCCTTAATATTGGAAGTAAAGAGATATCACCCATATTAGGTCACATTCCATTGTGGGAAGAAGATTGTGGACTTGAGTTTCAATTTCTTGACTTGGACCCAATTCTTGAACCTAGCCCGACTCCTGAGCCCTTACTTGATTTGAGCATTTCCCTGAGTCGGTATTCGTTCCCGCACCTATATTGTCCAAGTCAATAATTCCATCTTTTCATACTCCATTTTGGGACAAGGAGGTTGAGACAATTAACTCTGAAATTTATTATGAAATTTGGAAATTTGATGGGGTGGAAATACTAAAAATTGATTATACATAATTTTAGTGGGTTATGTAAGGAAAGTTTCTGGTGGGTTCCACCAAATTATCTGTTACCTTGATTGGGCCGCATTTCGTGGACCAATTAGACCACCTCCGGAACCACCACCCTAGGTAACTTCCGCCTTCCCTTGTTCTGTTTCATGCATATATGCATTCATTCATACATTGAGGACAATGCATGAGATAAGTGTGGGGGTGGGCTTTACTAACATACTAACATAAGTAGACACTAACAAAATTTGCTAAAAAAAAAATAAAAAATAAATAAAATTGCTAAAAAAAATAAAAAAATAAAAAAAATTTAAAAAAAAATTTAAAAAAAAATGTTATAAAAAGGACAGTATTTTGACTTATTTTTTTGAAAGAAATCCAAGTTAGTTTTAAGGATTAGGAAAATCATGATTAGGATTTCTAAAAACTTGGTCAAAATAAATAAATTGTTTAAATTTTAGGTATAGGAGGAGAAAGTGAATAATTAATTAGTCTTGATTTTTACCTTAATGAAGTATGCATACCAAATGCATATCTAGGATTCTAAGACAAAGACCTTGTGCCTCATAAAAAAAAAGAAAAAAAAAAAAAAAAGGGGAAAAAATTCACCAATTAAGCTGATACATGTGCCTCAAGAAGCATAAGTATTCATGCCTAAAGGTGAGTAAATAAAATAAAGTCCTTAGTTTTGGGGCCTAGTTCACTCGAATTTGAGTCCGCGGGGTGTTTTCTCACCTGGTGCCCTAAAGCCAACCGGTTTGGGAGTCATCGACTTTAAGTTCGTTACATGGGTGGATTAGAAAGCCTAAGAAGACTAAGAAATATAATATATGTATTAACACATCTAATAATCAATTAGTTAGGTATGAGGGCCTCAAGAAGCCTTGATACTTATACGAAAGAAATTAGATGAGTTATACATGCCAAGAAAAAAAAATTATATTAACACATCTAATAGTCAATTAGTTAGGTATGAGGGCCTCAAGAAGCCTTGATACTTATACGAAAGAAAATTAGATGATGTTATAAAAATACTAAAGAGGCATGAGAGTCCAAGTTAAGGAATTCCTAGATTCACAAGGGTGCGTATGACTTTTGGTAACGAAAAAGACTATATTAGAAATTCAATTTTAATTCTTACCTAAAATGGAAAACAATTAACTTTATTAAGACTAAGTTTAAAGAATGAATAAAAATGAAGATCCTAAAACTTATAGACTACTTAGTCTCCTCAATAATAATTCAAATATTTTCCTTTTTATGGATTTTGTGGGTGCAATCCGCTGAAAACCCTCACGAAACAACACTCGTCCTCTAGGGTAACCTAGAGGTTTAACGGCTTGTTGCACGTGCTAAGTGCAATCGTGATTCCTACGAAAGTGAGTTAGGTTAGATTAACTTTTCATTTCTTTTTCTTTTTCTTTGTTTTTACTCGAGGACGAGCAAAAAGATAAGTGTGGGGTGTGATTGGTAGTGAAAAGTGCATTTTTATCATCATATTTACCATCACATTTTCATATTTATTCATTTAATTCTGCACATTTATTAATAATTTGTAATTTATTGTGTGCAGGCCTCGAATTCTTATTTTTATAATAAATAAAGCTTAAAGAGCCCAAAAGCCCACATCCAAGCCCATATTTGAAGCCCAAGAGTCAAAGTGCAAATATCAGATTGTCAAAGTGCAAATATACAAGGGCTAAAGTTGCAATTATTGAAGATGAGGAAGGATAGAATTCTACCCAACCCTAAACTCTTGCAGGATGAGCATAAAAGCCAAAGATGAGAAGGAAATTCATTTAAAGAGATTGGGAGAATACAAAATCTAGATACTTAATTTTCAAGTTATATCCATATCCCAATATGAAGAGCCAGGATCATACTTCTAGAAGCAGGCGCCCACATGGACGGACCAGGTGAGGCCACGCGCCAAAGCGCGTGGCCAGATTCCACAAAAATGCCGCAAATCCGCGGCAAATCCGCGGCACTTTGATCTCATCTGGATACCAGATTTCGTGGGCTACTTCATCCGGGACTCTACTTCCTTCTGCACCTATAAATACCCCCTGCAGTGCAACGTACAGAGGTCCAGAGAGGAGCAAAGGGCCAAAAGCTAGGGTTTAGGTTTTAGGTTAGATTTTATTTTTATTTTGTAAATTTTGTAACTGAGAGTGGAGATGCTTTCATGGAGGAAGGAATCATACTTGTACTGAGGTGACATCGGTGTAAGTTTTTATTTTTCCCCATTGTTAATAAAAATCTGCTCGAGGTTGGTTTGTTTTATTCTTGTTTCATTGTTTCTTTATTCTCGCTTTATCTTTGTTTTTCTAATCTTGTTCTATGTCATTGTTTCTCTCTGATGACTTGCAATCCGTGAGATCCGATTGCTTCGAGACTGCCTAGCCAACGAAGATCCCTTGATGGCTTATGGCGACGAACATCCTATACGCCATACTTGCAAATCTTCTGAGAAAAAGTAAGTCGTCGCAAAAGGATCGAAGGTAAGTAGGACTGAAGAGGTAGGTGTGTATTTTATAGTCTTTTTCTTTTCTCTTCTTTTATTTTATTTTTGTAGATTAAGTAACTCATCTTCCTATTCTTTTCTACCACCCATTGTAAATACCACTATTTAACTAAAAAAGATAAATTTTTAGAGAAACTTGCTTAACGCTTCCATCGCAGTCCCTCCCTGAGGATCACGACCCGCATAGCCCTGCTACCGCGGATTAGAACTGAGCACCTTGCACTTACTATTTCTAAATCTAAACTTCATTCTTTTGCGTGCAGGAAAACTCAATCCAAGCAACAACCACCATCAATCTTAGACATGATGATGCGTGAGTCCACCGATTCACAACTTCATCACGATCTCACTTCCTCTTTCCAAATCCAATTCCAAAAGAGGCTTGAAGCCATGACTCAGGCTAGATTAGCTCGCGAGCATGATTTAGATATGATGGTTCAATCTTTGCGTTCTTACAGTTCGGCAAATTCTGATATCGCTGACCACTCTCTTAGAGCCGACGAACCAAGTTGCTTTGGACAACAAGATTCTATTTCAGTGCCATCATCTGAACTTGCCGAAACTCCAATTCTTGATAATTTGGCAAGTTTTTCCTTTCCTGAAATAGAACTTGAGCATGAATATGATCATGATCTCCCACTTGATGATTCAATTTTATTTCCTGATCCAATAATGACTCCAGTATCTCCACCTGATTTCACTTCTCCTGAGTCAACATTGGATCCTATTCCAATTCATTATGAAATTGAATCACCCATTTTAGATGATCATATTGAACTTGACCTAGATTCTCACAATCTCTTTACTTCTGAAACTGATTGTACAATTCTGACGGAAGATGTTGACCTTAGTTTTGAAGAATTGTATGGCGATAAGCTAGAATTCCTTAATATTGGAAGTAAAGAGATATCACCCATATTAGGTCACATTCCATTGTGGGAAGAAGATTGTGGACTTGAGTTTCAATTTCTTGACTTGGACCCAATTCTTGAACCTAGCCCGACTCCTGAGCCCTTACTTGATTTGAGCATTTTCCCTGAGTCGGTATTCGTTCCCGCACCTATATTGTCCAAGTCAATAATTCCATCTTTTCATACTCCATTTTGGGACAAGGAGGTTGAGACAATTAACTCTGAAATTTATTATGAAATTTGGAAATTTGATGGGGTGGAAATACTAAAAATTGATTATACATATTTTAGTGGTTATGTAAGGAAAGTTTCTGATGGGTTCCACCAAATTATCTGTTACCTTGATTGGGCCGCATTTCGTGGACCAATTAGACCACCTCCGGAACCACCACCCTAAGGTAACTTCCGCCTTCCCTTGTTCTGTTTCATGCATATATGCATTCATTCATACATTGAGGACAATGCATGAGATAAGTGTGGGGGTGGGCTTTACTAACATACTAACATAAGTAGACACTAACAAATTTGCTAAAATAAAAATAAAAAATAAAAAAATTTGCTAAAAAAATAAAAAAATAAAAAAAATTTAAAAAAAAATTTTAAAAAAAATGTTATAAAAAGGACAGTATTTTGACTTATTTTTTTGAAAGAAATCCAAGTTAGTTTTAAGGATTAGGAAAATCATGATTAGGATTTCTAAAAACTTGGTCAAAATAAATAAATTGTTTAAATTTTAGGTATAGGAGGAGAAAGTGAATAATTAATTAGTCTTGATTTTTACCTTAATGAAGTATGCATACCAAATGCATATCTAGGATTCTAAGACAAAGACCTTGTGCCTCATAAAAAAAAAGAAGAAAAAAGAAAAAAAAGGGGAAAAAATTCACCAATTAAGCTGATACATGTGCCTCAAGAAGCATAAGTATTCATGCCTAAAGGTGAGTAAATAAAATAAAGTCCTTAGTTTTGGGGCCTAGTTCACTCGAATTTGAGTCCGCGGGGTGTTTTCTCACCTGGTGCCCTAAAGCCAACCGGTTTGGGAGTCATCGACTTTAAGTTCGTTACATGGGTGGATTAGAAAGCCTAAGAAGACTAAGAAATATAATATATGTATTAACACATCTAATAATCAATTAGTTAGGTATGAGGGCCTCAAGAAGCCTTGATACTTATACGAAAGAAAATAGATGAGTATACATGCCAAGAAAAAAAAAAAATTATAAACACATCTAATAGTCAATTAGTTAGGTATGAGGGCCTCAAGAAGCCTTGATACTTATACGAAAGAAAATTAGATGATGTTATAAAAATACTAAAGAGGCATGAGAGTCCAAGTTAAGGAATTCCTAGATTCACAAGGGTGCGTATGACTTTTGGTAACGAAAAAGACTATATTAGAAATTCAATTTTAATTCTTACCTAAAATGGAAAACAATTAACTTTATTAAGACTAAGTTTAAAGAATGAATAAAAATGAAGATCCTAAAACTTATAGACTACTTAGTCTCCTCAATATAATTCAAATATTTTCCTTTTTATGGATTTTGTGGGTGCAATCCGCTGAAAACCCTCACGAAACAACACTCGTCCTCTAGGGTAACCTAGAGGTTTAACGGCTTGTTGCACGTGCTAAGTGCAATCGTGATTCCTACGAAAGTGAGTTAGGTTAGATTAACTTTTCATTTCTTTTTCTTTTTCTTTGTTTTTACTCGAGGACGAGCAAAAAGATAAGTGTGGGGGTGTGATTGGTAGTGAAAAGTGCATTTTATCATCATATTTACCATCACATTTTCATATTTATTCATTTAATTCTGCACATTTATTAATAATTTGTAATTTATTGTGTGCAGGCCTCAAATTCTTATTTTTATAATAAATAAAGCTTAAAGAGCCCAAAAGCCCAGATCCAAGCCCATATTTGAAGCCCAAGAGTCAAAGTGCAAATATCAGATTGTCAAAGTGCAAATATACAAGGGCTAAAGTTGCAATTATTGAAGATGAGGGAAGGATAGAATTCTACCCAACCCTAAACTCTTGCAGGATGAGCATAAAAGCCAAAGATGAGAAGGAAATCATTTAAAAGAGATTGGGAGAATACAAAATCTAGATAACTTAATTTTCAAGTTATATCCATATCCCAATATGAAGAGCCAGGATCATACTTCTAGAAGCAGGCGCCCACATGGACGGACCAGGTGAGGCCACGCGCCAAAGCGCGTGGCCAGATTCCACAAAAATGCCGCAAATCCGCGGCAAATCCGCGGCACTTTGATCTCATCTGGATACCAGATTTCGTGGGCTACTTCATCCGGGACTCTACTTCCTTCTGCACCTATAAATACCCCCTGCAGTGCAACGTACAGAGGTCCAGAGAGGAGCAAAGGGCCAAAAGCTAGGGTTTAGGTTTTAGGTTAGATTTATTTTTATTTTGTAAATTTTGTAACTGAGAGTGGAGATGCTTTCATGGAGGAAGGAATCATACTTGTACTGAGGTGACATCGGTGTAAGTTTTTATTTTTCCCCCATTGTTAATAAAAATCTGCTCGAGGTTGGTTTGTTTTTATTCTTGTTTCATTGTTTCTTTATTCTCGCTTTATCTTTGTTTTTCTAATCTTGTTCTATGTCATTGTTTCTCTCTGATGACTTGCAATCCGTGAGATCCGATTGCTTCGAGACTGCCTAGCCAACGAAGATCCCTTGATGGCTTATGGCGACGAACATCCTATACGCCATACTTGCAAATCTTCTGAGAAAAAGTAAGTCGTCGCAAAAGGATCGAAGGTAAGTAGGACTGAAGAGGTAGGTGTGTATTTTATAGTCTTTTTCTTTTCTCTTCTTTATTTTATTTTTGTAGATTAAGTAACTCATCTTCCTATTCTTTTCTACCACCCATTGTAAATACCACTATTTAACTAAAAAAGATAAATTTTTAGAGAAACTTGCTTAACGCTTCCATCGCAGTCCCTCCCTGAGGATCACGACCCGCATAGCCCTGCTACCGCGGATTAGAACTGAGCACCTTGCACTTACTATTTCTAAATCTAAACTTCATTCTTTTGCGTGCAGGAAAACTCAGTCCAAGCAACAACCACCATCAATCTTAGACATGATGATGCGTGAGTCCACCGATTCACAACTTCATCACGATCTCACTTCCTCTTTCCAAATCCAATTCCAAAAGAGGCTTGAAGCCATGACTCAGGCTAGATTAGCTCGCGAGCATGATTTAGATATGATGGTTCAATCTTTGCGTTCTTACAGTTCGGCAAATTCTGATATCGCTGACCACTCTCTTAGAGCCGACGAACCAAGTTGCTTTGGACAACAAGATTCTATTTCAGTGCCATCATCTGAACTTGCCGAAACTCCAATTCTTGATAATTTGGCAAGTTTTTCCTTTCCTGAAATAGAACTTGAGCATGAATATGATCATGATCTCCCACTTGATGATTCAATTTTATTTCCTGATCCAATATGACTCCAGTATCTCCACCTGATTTCACTTCTCCTGAGTCAACATTGGATCCTATTCCAATTCATTATGAATTGAATCACCCATTTTAGATGATCATATTGAACTTGACCTAGATTCTCACAATCTCTTTACTTCTGAAACTGATTGTACAATTCTGACGGAAGATGTTGACCTTAGTTTTGAAGAATTGTATGGCGATAAGCTAGAATTCCTTAATATTGGAAGTAAAGAGATATCACCCATATTAGGTCACATTCCATTGTGGGAAGAAGATTGTGTACTTGAGTTTCAATTTCTTGACTTAGACCCAATTCTTGAACCTAGCCCGACTCCTGAGCCCTTACTTGATTTGAGCATTTTCCCTGAGTCGGTATTCGTTCCCGCACCTATATTGTCCAAGTCAATAATTCCATCTTTTCATACTCCATTTGGGACAAGGAGGTTGAGACAATTAACTCTGAAATTTATTATGAAATTTGGAAATTTGATGGGGTGGAAATACTAAAAATTGATTATACATAATTTTAGTGGGTTATGTAAGGAAAGTTTCTGGTGGGTTCCACCAAATTATCTGTTACCTTGATTGGGCCGCATTTCGTGGACCAATTAGACCACCTCCGGAACCACCACCCTAAGGTAACTTCCGCCTTCCCTTGTTCTGTTCATGCATATATGCATTCATTCATACATTGAGGACAATGCATGAGATAAGTGTGGGGGTGGGCTTTACTAACATACTAACATAAGTAGACACTAACAAAATTTGCTAAAAAAAAAAATAAAAATAAAAAAATTTGCTAAAAAAAATAAAAAATAAAAAAAATTTAAAAAAAAATTTTAAAAAAATGTTATAAAAAGGACAGTATTTTGACTTATTTTTTTGAAAGAAATCCAAGTTAGTTTTAAGGATTAGGAAAATCATGATTAGGATTTCTAAAAACTTGGTCAAAATAAATAAATTGTTTAAATTTTAGGTATAGGAGGAGAAAGTGAATAATTAATTAGTCTTGATTTTTACCTTAATGAAGTATGCATACCAAATGCATATCTAGGATTCTAAGACAAAGACCTTGTGCCTCATAAAAAAAAAGAAGAAAAAAGAAAAAAAAAAAGGGGAAAAAATTCACCAATTAAGCTGATACATGTGCCTCAAGAAGCATAAGTATTCATGCCTAAAGGTGAGTAAATAAAATAAAGTCCTTAGTTTTGGGGCCTAGTTCACTCGAATTTGAGTCCGCGGGGTGTTTTCTCACCTGGTGCCCTAAAGCCAACCGGTTTGGGAGTCATCGACTTTAAGTTCGTTACATGGGGGATTAGAAAGCCTAAGAAGACTAAGAAATATAATATATGTATTAACACATCTAATAATCAATTAGTTAGGTATGAGGGCCTCAAGAAGCCTTGATACTTATACGAAAGAAAATTAGATGAGTTATACATGCCAAGAAAAAAAAAATTATATTAACACATCTAATAGTCAATTAGTTAGGTATGAGGGCCTCAAGAAGCCTTGATACTTATACGAAGAAAATTAGATGATGTTATAAAATACTAAAGAGGCATGAGAGTCCAAGTTAAGGAATTCCTAGATTCACAAGGGTGCGTATGACTTTTGGTAACGAAAAAGACTATATTAGAAATTCAATTTTAATTCTTACCTAAAATGGAAAACAATTAACTTTATTAAGACTAAGTTTAAAGAATGAATAAAAATGAAGATCCTAAAACTTATAGACTACTTAGTCTCCTCAATAATAATTCAAATATTTTCCTTTTTATGGATTTTGTGGGTGCAATCCGCTGAAAACCCTCACGAAACAACACTCGTCCTCTAGGGTAACCTAGAGGTTTAACGGCTTGTTGCACGTGCTAAGTGCAATCGTGATTCCTACGAAAGTGAGTTAGGTTAGATTAACTTTTCATTTCTTTTTCTTTTTCTTTGTTTTACTCGAGGACGAGCAAAAAGATAAGTGTGGGGGTGTGATTGGTAGTGAAAAGTGCATTTTTATCATCATATTTACCATCACATTTTCATATTTATTCATTTAATTCTGCACATTTATTAATAATTTGTAATTTATTGTGTGCAGGCTCGAATTCTTATTTTTATAATAATAAAGCTTAAAGAGCCCAAAAGCCCAGATCCAAGCCCATATTTGAAGCCCAAGAGTCAAAGTGCAAATATCAGATTGTCAAAGTGCAAATATACAAGGGCTAAAGTTGCAATTATTGAAGATGAGGAAGGATAGAATTCTACCCAACCCTAAACTCTTGCAGGATGAGCATAAAAGCCAAAGATGAGAAGGAAATTCATTTAAAAGAGATTGGGAGAATACAAAATCTAGATAACTTTTTTCAAGTTATATCCATATCCCAATATGAAGAGCCAGGATCATACTTCTAGAAGCAGGCGCCCACATGGACGGACCAGGTGAGGCCACGCGCCAAAGCGCGTGGCCAGATTCCACAAAAATGCCGCAAATCCGCGGCAAATCCGCGGCACTTTGATCTCATCTGGATACCAGATTTCGTGGGCTACTTCATCCGGGACTCTACTTCCTTCTGCACCTATAAATACCCCCTGCAGTGCAACGTACAGAGGTCCAGAGAGGAGCAAAGGGCCAAAGCTAGGGTTTAGGTTTAGGTTAGATTTTATTTTTATTTTGTAAATTTTGTAACTGAGAGTGGAGATGCTTTCATGGAGGAAGGAATCATACTTGTACTGAGGTGACATCGGTGTAAGTTTTTATTTTTCCCCCATTGTTAATAAAAATCTGCTCGAGGTTGGTTTGTTTTTATTCTTGTTTCATTGTTTCTTATTCTCGCTTTATCTTTGTTTTTCTAATCTTGTTCTTTCATTGTTTCTCTCTGATGACTTGCAATCCGTGAGATCCGATTGCTTCGAGACTGCCTAGCCAACGAAGATCCCTTGATGGCTTATGGCGACGAACATCCTATACGCCATACTTGCAAATCTTCTGAGAAAAAGTAAGTCGTCGCAAAAGGATCGAAGGTAAGTAGGACTGAAGAGGTAGGTGTGTATTTTATAGTCTTTTTCTTTTCTCTTCTTTTATTTTATTTTTGTAGATTAAGTAACTCATCTTCCTATTCTTTTCTACCACCCATTGTAAATACCACTATTTAACTAAAAAAGATAAATTTTTAGAGAAACTTGCTTAACGCTTCCATCGCAGTCCCTCCCTGAGGATCATGACCCGCATAGCCCTGCTACCGCGGATTAGAACTGAGCACCTTGCACTTACTATTTCTAAATCTAAACTTCATTCTTTTGCGTGCAGGAAAACTCAGTCAATAACTAACCTCAGAGAGCGGTATTACCTCAATACATTTGGTAAAGTAGTCGGTGGCTACCAGTAAGAAACGTAGCTAGGGTTGCACATGGGGGAGAGGTCCAACTACATCTGGCCCATATTGCATAAAGGGCCACGGATTACGCAAGGTGTGAAGGTCAGACCTCGGCCGATTTGATGCGAGGGTAACATCTGGCATTGTGGGCATTTTCTTACATAATCCTTAGCGTCGTCGAACATCTTGGGCCAGTAGTACCCTTGGTTAATAACCTTATAGGTGAGAGAGTGTCCTCCTGCATGGTTCCCGCTGTCTTCATCGTGGATTTCCTGCATGACCTTCTGAGCCTCCTCCGGACCAAGGCATCTCAGATTCGGGTCAGGCTGGAGTGGGATTTTTTGTATATTATGTCTCCGAGAAGTATTACCGAGTGGCCAAGTGTTGCAGTTTTCTTGCCCTCTACTATGTCATCGGGAAGTATCATGTCCTTCAAGTAAGCAATGATGGGACTACTCCATCCCAGTAAGGTGTCGAGGTGTAGGACCTCTCCAGTCGCTTGCTGGACACTCAGATTAGTGGTGTGCTTGATGGGGATTTTCGTCTAAACTGAAACTCTGTGGAGTGAGTTTGCGTGGTCGTTCGTGGACTTGGGGACCCACTTGAAGTCACATTGGGAAATTTTGGACTTCAATTTAAGAACGAGTTATAGGTGCTTTGTCATCTGGGAATCTCTTGTGACGTATTTGCCGCTAACTTGGTCGACTACCAGCGAGGAGTAACAGCGAACTTCGAGCCCTGTAACTCTGAGGGTAAAATCCGTTTGGAGCCCAACTATGACAACTTCGTATTCCGCTTCGTTGTTAGATGTTGGAAAGCCTAGGGTGATGACTGTTTGATGATAGATCTCTCTGAGGTGGTAAGAATGACTCTGATTCCTGCTTCTTTCCTATTTGACGCTCCATCAATGTTCAGAACCCATCCTTCAAGTTGGTCAGCATACTCTGTAGTTCCCGGGGTGAAGTCAGCGATGAAGTCGGCCAGTATCTGGCCTTTGATCATTGTCCTTAGCTTGTATTTGAGTCCGTACGACCTGAGCCCTGAGGCCCATTTTGATATCCTTCCAGTTGCTTTCAGATTTTTCACGGTGATCCTCAAGGGTGCTCTGTGAGGACTGTGATTGGGAAAGTTTGAAAGTAGTGCTTGAGTTTTCTTGAGATGGTGAAGAAGGCCAATACTAGTTTCTCCAGCCTTTGGTATTTGATCTGGGGTCGTTCACTTTTGGACACCTTCTTCCTCTTGAACTAAGGCTCTGCTCACTGCTGACTCTGAGCCAGCGACGTAAAGATACAGCGTCTCTCCTGAGATAGTTTAGATAGTAAGGGGGTGAGATCGAGTATCTCCTCAGGTCCTAGAAGGCCATTTCACATCCTCGTTCCAGCGAAAGTCTGTCCCATTTTTTTCAAGGCTTGGAAGAATGGCTTGCTTTTGTCTGTGGATCGGCTGATGAACTGTTTGACAGCTGCAAGATGTCATTTCAGCATCTGGACTTCCTTCATACATGTGGGTGACCTCATGTTCAAAACTGCTGATATCTGGTCGGAGTCGGCCTCGATGCCCCGTTGGGTTACCAGATATCCAAAGAACTTTCCAAATGCTATTTCGAATGTACACTTCTCGGATTGAGCTTCACCTGGTATTGCCTAAAGAGATCGAAGGCTTTGTCTAGATGTTGGAGGTGATCCATGTGTTGTACACTTTTCACCAACATATTATCTATGTATAGCTCCATGGTGTTTCCGATAAGCTCCTTGAAGACATTGTTTACCTTCCGCTGGAAGGTGGCATCTACGTTTTTGAGTCCAAGGGCATCACCTTGTAGTAGTAAATTCCCTGACCCATGGTGATGATTGTCTTATCTTCATCTGGCTGGCGAGTGCTTCTTGATCTGATTATAACTAGAATAAGCGTCCATGAAGCAAAGGAGCTCGTGTCCACCGTTGCTTCTACTCGTTAATCGATTCTCGGAGGGATAACTATTCTTTGGACATGCTTCTTTGAGATTCATAAAGTCAATGAAGACTCTCCACTTTCCTTTCTTTTTCTTCACGAGGATGGGTTTAGAGAGCCAGTCGGGGTAGAGCGTTTCTCGAATAAAGCCAGCCTAGAACAAGCGATCGACTTCGTTGCTGATGGCATGACTCTTTTCTTCGTTCATCTCCTAAACTTCTACTTTACTGGCTTAGCGTCTGCCCATATGGAGAGCTTGTGACAAATGACTTTGGGGTCAATTCCCAACATGTCGGTGAAGACCATGCGAAGATGTCTGTGTTTTTTTATAGGAATCATTTGAAAAATATGAGAGCTTGTGACAAATGACTTTGGGGTCAATTCCCAACATGCCGGTGAAGACCATGCGAAGATGTCTGTGTTTTTTAATAGGAATCATTTGAAAAATATTTTTCTCTTGCGGGTGCAGTTTTGAGCCGATTCGGAGGGCTCGTTCAGGTGATCCGGGTCTACCCCGAATGACTCTGGATCTTCCTCAGTTCTACTTCAGGATTTTTCGATTCAGTGAGTGAGTCAGAGTCTAGGCTCCCCCCGAACTTTGATTGCTATTGATCAGCAATCCTATTCTACTTCTTATCCCAGGAGAGCCTTCACTAGGGTCTACTCTGGACACTTTTTGCGTCCAACCTAATCTCTTTCGAGCTATTACAACAATTATTTTGGCCATCGCCTGGTCGCCCCTTATATTGGTTGTTTTGGATGGCGTGGGGTATTTCAACAACTGATAATTTGTGCACGGGGTTACTCTCATCATATGGATTCACGGCCTCCCGAGAATGCGTTATAGGGGGATAGGACTTCGGGATACTGAACTTCGTAAGGACATTGAATGGATCAGCATGGACTGGGAATTTAACCATCCCGAGAGAACGTCCTTGTTCCCTTTGAATCCGTAGAGACGTGATTAGGTTTGGGGGATATCAATTCTGCCTTTTCGGGCTAGCTCGGGAGTATCTTCCATCTGATCTAGGGCATGGCCATAGAGAATGCTGACGCTACTCCCCCCTCCAGCAGGATCTTCAACACTTTACAGTATCTGATATGTGTTGTCACAACCAAGGCGTCATTGTGAGAGAGTGCACGACGTACGAGTCTTCGTATGAGAAAAAGACTAGCCCAAAGGGAAATGTAGGAGAGCAAGTCACTGTTGCTAGATAATTGTCCCTCCAGGTTTCATTGACGTAGTAGGTCCTCTCCTTGTTGGTGGTACCTCTATTGAGGATGTTTCAAAGATGGCGTTCACTTCTTGGTACTGGATGAGAGTACTGCCTGGGTGTTCGGCTGGCGCCTCGGGCTGCCTCTGCACCCTAACCTCTGAAGGCAATCATGGATTGAGAACAAACTCTCGGAGGTATTCCTCATTGACCAGGTCTTGCAGGTGCCGCCGTAGGGTCCAACAGCCCTCCGTGACGTGGCCCCCCCTTCGTGGAAGGCACAATAGTCGCTAGATTCAGGCCCTCTTGGGTTAGGTGGGAGGGGTCTGGCTGAACGCTAGACCCAAGGCTGGTCTTTGATGGCATTGAAGATCTGATCGATCGGTAATTAGAATGGGAGGAGGTTGAGCTCCGCTTCATTCTCCTTGTTGGATAGTTTTAGAGGAAGGAGTAGGATATTTTGATGGAGAGATCTCGAGTGTGGACTCAAAGATCTCAATGAAAACACGAAATGTTGTGGGTAATTTCTCAGGAACCAGCACCAAACAAAAAAGTAGATTAGGAACAACATCACGAAAACAATAAAGTAGATATAGCAAATCACAGAGAAATCGCAAAGTGAAAATAAGTGAAATCCGAAAGGGAAAAACCATGGAGAGAAAGAGAGAAATCTACTATATCAATGGCGATTACAATAGGGTTCTTTGGATTCGGGTCAACATGTCTCTTTCTCATTGAAAGGGATCCTCTATTTATGCAAGTCATGTCTAATAGATAAGATTAGGGAATCCTGCTCAGTTTGAATACCTTAATTTGGTGTCTTGATAACGGTTGAGCCGAACACCTAGTTTGAATCAATGTAGGTGAGATCCATCACTATCTTGGGGTTCGCGCTCGGCTGTAAATAAGGTTGAACCACTTCCAAGGTTACTACCTCATTTGATTTAGAATGGGTTTAAGGATAGAGATCTCTATAATCGGATCTGATTCTTTAGATAATACCCGACCCGTTCGAAATTTGAACTGGGCGATGGGTTAAATATTCTGGAAGTAGCCACGAATCACACATCCATCAGAGGCTGGATAGTCATGTGTCACGACTTCGGGCGGGTCAGAAAGTGACTAATACAGAATGCTTAGTAGATTTACAAGTAATCTTGGAAAGTCTCACTCGGATGCTATTCAAAAATTGATGAGATACTTGAAGGGAACCATGGATCTGGGCACCAAATATCTAGCTATAATCGAAGGTTTATCAGATGCAAGCTAGTGCTCGGAACCAGATTAGTGAATATCTATTGGAGGTTTTGTCTTGCCATGGAAGTAGCTGCCATTTTATGAAACTTTAAGAAGCAAACTCTGATGCACAATCATCAATAGAGTTTGAGTTTTTTTGCATTAACTGTTGCAGGAGATGAGACTGAGTGGCTCAGTTGTTTTCTTTGAGACCCCGTTGAAAGAATTGTAAGTGCAATTATCATCTATTGTGATAATCAAGCAACGAGTTGGAAATAAATTCGTTATTCAACGAAAAGAAGCGGACCATTCGTCTGAAGCATAGCTATTTGAATGAGCTTATCTGCCACAGAGTCATCTCAGTGATTGACGTTCGGTCTTCTGAAAATGTTGCAATTCAGACCTCTGACTAAAAGCTTGAAAAAGAAAAATAAGTCGAAAGGAATTCCCTGGAATGGGTCTCAAATCATTGTAAGACTATGTACATTTACCATTTATATCAAGTTATTAGTTTGAAGCTCATTCTATTAATAATAAAATGTTTGGTTCAAAACTTAAGTAACATTTGCATGCATATTTCCTACAATTTAAAAGGATAGTTTTTAAGTTTTAATGAGTCCTAACATTTAGGAACGCAGGGGTATTGAGTTGGAAACACGCCTAAAGGACTCACCTATACTTGGGTGGAGATTTGGCCGTCTCCTATAGGAACTTATAAAAGATAGCTAGAGCCCTTATATTCTAAGATGTCCACAATCCGACCACACGTTATTATTTTCATATTTTAAGATGTACACATATAGAAAAAATCACGTAATTTGGTATTTGTTTACTCTATTTTCTTTTGGGTTTAAACATTAATGGTTTTTCAATGGTAGAACAAAATGGGACGATTAGATCAATGAGTAAACAAACTCCAAATCACTTAATTTTTTATATTGTACAACTTAAAATATGAAGATGATAATGTGCGATCGGATCGTGAAAAAAATTGAGATGTTGGAATTTTAAGTTGCCTTCTTAGATTGTAACCTATGGAGACCTATTATGAATATATATATATATATATATATATAATATATATATATTATATATATAATATATATATATATATATATATATATATATATATATATATATATATATATATATATATATATATATATATATATATATATATATATATATATATTATATATATAATATATATATATATATATGGGGTTACTGTACCTCAGCCGGCAGGCTGAGAGAGTTTCTCAGCCGGCGGGACGTGGCTGAATATATGCCACATATCGGCTGCAGAGTGTAGGCGCCAAAAAAATCAAAAAAGATCCCGCCTAAACAATCGTGAAACAAATTGACAAAAATACCCCTTTTTAATTCTAAACTGGAATAAAGTCATCAACAAACAAAATTTCAGTTGAATATATCTACAGTTATAAATTCATATTTTACTATATCAAAAAATAATAATTAAAAAATTTTGGATCAACATAATGTAAAATAAGCAGAAGCATTGAAAATTTAAAAACATGCCATGGTCGCAGACTTAATACAATATAACTTTCAATTTTATATGACAACTGTGACACAGTCGCAGTCACTAGTCGCAGTCATAGTATAACAAAACTTTTTTATATAACGTCTGCGACCCTAGTCGCATTCTATCGTACAGCAATGCGACCTCCTTCAGTACTGCGACCAAAGTCACAATCTTCTTTCGCATGCCTTATGTATTAAATGAAAGTAATTAATATTCTCTCTATCTTGATACAACAACAGTCTAGAAAAAGGAGATACAATAATGTTAATATCGATAAAGGAAAGATGTGCACCATACGTAATCTAAAGATATAGGTAAACAATTCTATAAAAAGTTAATTTGTACTTCAAGTATTAAACCTCTGGCAAAAAGAAACTCTTCGGATTCTCCCGCAATAAATCTTCAATTAAATATTTAATTTTTTTACCACTTCCTACCATACTCAACCTCACATGTAACAATTATTATTACTATTCATGTTCTTCCACAATATTGACCTTTATATAATGCTTGTAACTAATATATTATCTCATACCTGAAAACTATATTTTGCTCTTCCTTTTCAATTTGATTTCAAAAACTTTCAAAAAATAATTCATTCTTGAATCATGTCTTCCCCATCTTCCTCCTCTGAACACTTGGATTTCAACTTCAATCGTTCCCCTACCGGTCCTTTTTCTTCAGGATATTCTAGTGAATCTAATACCAGTCTGGACTTCACTCCTTTTGACTATCTCACTACATCAAATAATGTATTAACTGATCCTCCTATTCATGAGGATAATGAAGATTTCATGTGGGTTAGTGAGGAAGACATTATTCCTCTGCCACTTGACGGAGACATGCTTGATGAAAGCATATCCTCTGATGTTGTAGACTCGCTTTCTCGCAACGGGTCAGACGAAGAGCTTGATAGAGACGATCCATTCTGGGAGTTTATCGGTGAAACAAAAAAACCTCAAAAATATGAAGATGATGAGGAAATAAGTGATGAACAGGAAGAGCAGAAGAATGAAGACGACGAATCTGCTTATGATGGTGATAATGACGAGGATTAGGATTTCCTGATCTTCTGATATTCAACCTTATTTTGTCTTCTTTTAAAAGCTTTAATTCTGTTTTTTTGTAAGGTCTCTTTCTCACTATATTAACTTATAAGCTCTTTTAATTACATATCAAACTGCGACTGCTGTTCTTGAACACTGCGACCATAGTCGCAGTGCTACTACGCAAGCAATAAGTAAAAATAATTCATACTTTATAAGCAAAACATAAACATACGTAAACTGCGACTATAGAATCAGTACTTATTCACCGTTATTACATTTAACTTAGCCAAAAAAATCATTAAGAAATATGCAGTCGAGGGTACTGCGACCATAGTCGCAGTTCATGATTGCATACTATATGTAAAAACCAAATTAATAGTTGATAGGAGGATCAGAAAACAGTAAGAAATGAAGGATGGATCAGACAACAGTCAGAAATGAAGAACAAAAAATATAAAATAATACGTAAACTGCAATTATACTATCACTCTCGTTAATACTGCTGCGACCATAGTCGCGGTAGTGCGACCATAGTCGCAGTCCATGATCGCATACCATATGTAAAAACCAATTTAATAGTTCATAGGAGGATCAGACAACAGTCAGAAATAAAGGATGAATCAGATAACAGTCAGAAATGAAGAACAAAAAATATAAAATAATATGTAAACTGCGATTATACTATCACTCTCGTTAATACTGCGACCATAGTCACGGTAGTGCGACCATAGTCGCGGTCCATGATCGCATACTATATGTAAAAACCAATTTAATAGTTCATAGGATGTAACGCCCCGATCCTGCGGGTACGGAGACGTTACTGCGACTATATACGCAGGTCAGAAATACCCTCACGTATATACGCTAAGCATCAGTACAGGCAAGAATCAGAGTACGGAAGCAAGTGGTGCATTATACATTCCAACATATGAGTACAATTACAAAGTTATCACCAGAGGTGATCCAATATTACATGAATATTACATCACTGATATGCGCAATTGCGAGATTACAAAGAGATGTACAAGTATGAACAGTACACGGGCACTCACGAGTTTACAAAAGGAAAACTCGAGAGGCACACGGGGGGCCTGGAAGGATAGAGCTTCCGATGGTCTGCTGGGGATCCACGCTTCAGCTGCGTCACTCTGATCGGCAACTGGGAGAATCCACACGCTCCAAGCTCCATGACCTGGACATGAGAATCCAGGGGAGTCAGATAGAACTCCCCAGGCGAGTGATGATACAAAAGCCGGATGGCGTGCTGAGATAAGTACAAGTGTATCGATAAAACCGAATCATAATCATACATTGAAAACCGTGTCGTGAGCAGAAAGCATGCAGGAGAAAGTAGACATGATAAGTGATATCAAGCAGGATGTACTCGTGGTATGTTAAGACAAGAATAGGAGACCGAAGGAATGGAATACAGGTGGTGAAGCAGGGTATGAGCAGCAAATATAATAATAATCATAAACTGAAAATCCGAAGTAAAATCCAGTACAGCAAATATGGCGAGGCATATCACAGATTCATAGCCGTCTAAGTTGCAGGTTTCAGTATGCGTCCCATTCCACATACTTCTACTTACAACTTAAAGAGCAGGTTATTATCTTGGCACTTTATTATTATTATTACTCATCTTACCCTGATGTCTAGATATGTGAACTAGCGTCCCAGCACACATATATCCACATCCGAGTAAAGCAAGGTTGTTATTGGAAAACCAGCGGGGGTATCAACGAACTATGTTTACAGTGGGTCCCGTACATGCCCGGGACCACGACCCAGGACGTTCCATCGCTGGTGTATGGAACCGGCCGCAAGGCCTCAGGGAGGGTCTTATATCATGCCCTTTATCAAGATGGTACCAAGAAGGAGGGAGCCAGCACTCCCCTCGGTCGCCTGGAGGCCCACAGGTCAGACCGGAAGTTTTAGTTGCACAACATGCCTAGTACCACTGTAAACACGAACACATATTGATAGCCGCAAGTTTCCCCCCCCCCGATGCAAGTAGTCCAGTTTTATGGTTTATCAGATGATTATCAGATTTCGGGAATGAGCAAGAGCAAGCCAGGATTATCAGGAATACATGTATGTCAGGAGTACTGGTTCGTACTATAAGGTATCACATTTGTAACAGAGTACAGTTTGTACTATCAAGATGTCAGGTCATCATTCCCGTTATCGTGATAACATGAGAGTCAAGTATATCATGCCGGGTGTCAAGTGATAGCATGACAGGAGGATGATATTTAGCAGGTGACAAGTCATGTCAAGAGATTGATATTAGTCCGGTGGCAAGTCATATCATAACAAGGGGCCTTGCCAAGTAGTATCATGTCATGGTGTCAGGTGATAACACAACAGTTGTCAGGTGGTACAAACAGGAGTTAAATAGCAGCATGTATAAAGTATGTCAAGTGTTAACATGTCAGGTAAGAACAGGGCATGTGGTAGAATAGTAGCTGAGCATAATCAAGCGGAGCTGAGCAAGCTGAGTGTACAGAGAGCAAACAGTGTTTAACATTGGAGCGTCTGGCATGATTACCGGGACAACTCGCTTAAGGTGCGAGTAGGAATTCCGGCAGCATCTCGCCTAGACGAATCTAGTGGTAAAGTGCTGAATGCTGATCATGATAACCAGGCGGAGTTGAGAAACCTGACGGTCCCAATCACGTCTCTTTCGAGATAGTGAGAAACCGGAGGCTGAAGGGTCCAGTCATTGCACTCGGCCATACACAAATACAGGGACTCAGCCCAATACATATTACATGAAAACATGGAATAAAATACATGTCGACCCACAAAGCGGGGAAACCCAAATGGAGGCGAGAGCGAGGACACTCGCCTAAAACTTCAAGTAACACCGGGAAATCCCAAGTTCCAGAATTTAAGTAACCAACGCGATTATATATTAAAAAGAGAGGGAGAAGGATGAATCAGTAAAGTGAGGATGAAGACGCGGGGTTGCAGATGCGGGAAAGTGGGCAGACGCGGGAAAGTGGGCAGACGCGGGAAAGTGGGCAGACGCGGGAAAGTGGGCAGACGCGGGAAAGTGGGCTCCGCGTTAGCAATCAAACAGAGTGGAAGGGGAAGGTGATTTTGTTGGTGGTTGGAGCAAAAGAGATGGAGGTGGTATTGTGATGGTATAAGTGATGGTGGAAGTGAAGATGGTGGTGGTCACGTTGGTGTTGTCGTTGCAATTGTCACCTAAATGATTACCGGAATAATCGTAAACGATTACCGGAATAATCAACGGAGAGGTTGCCGACGAAGAAAGCTCGGCCCCAATCCAAAGGAGGTGGCCGGCCCTTGAGAAGGTGAGGGGGGTGGTGGTTTTGTGGAGAGTTTTTAATGGTGGTGGTATATTTTTGGAGAAGGTTAAGGAGAAGGTGGAGGCTTTGGTGGAGTTGTTGAAGTTGTGGTGGTCTAAATGGAGATGGAGGAGGAAGAAGAAGATGAAGGCAGAGAGTTGGAGAAGTTGTGGTGGTCTAAATGGAGATGGAGAGGAAGAAGAAGATGAAGGCAGAGAGTTGGTGGTGGGAAAGGTGGTGAAGTGGGTTCCTTGGTGTTTTATGGTGGAAAAGAGGAAAAGAAGATGATATGGAGGTGGTGTTGTTGTTGGAAATGGAGGAGGAGATAAAGGAGAGAATGATGGTGGAATTTGTGGTGAAAATGAAGGAAAAATGGTGGAGAAATGGGTGGCCAAGGAAGCAAGGGGCTGTTTTCCTTGCTCTCTGCTGGTGGCTGCAAGAAACAAGGAAGAAGAAGAGAAAAGTGAAGAGACAGAAGGAAGTGGGTGATTATATAAAGGTAAAGGAATGAATATAATAATGTGCATATTTTTCAAAACAAGAAACATGAAAAGAGAACTTGTGTTTCCCTCTCCAAACGCAGCCCTCAAACTTGCGTTTAGGCCAAAATGAGCCAAACGCGGGAATTAAAGCCGCGTCCAGGGAAGATGCAAAAAGGTTGCGTTTAACAAAAGGACAAAAGTCATAATGACTTGATTGGAATTGATTAGCAGTGCATTAAATGCAGCATGGAGAGGCGTGGAGAGGATCTCCGCATTAAATGCAGAATCCTAGATTGGTGAAATTCGCGTCTAGCGAGGATAGAGAAAGTGGAAAATATCTGGATACTATTCCGGTATCTGGGAAAACACCGAAAATTCAGGAAAGCCCGAAAAATAAAGTATCTCGGAAAGCTTTCCAAAAATTCTCAAAAATAATAAATATTATAAAAAGATTTTTTGGTGAAATCGGTTTTCAGAAATAAAATCCCATTTTCAAAATAAAAATCCTGAAGTCAACCGTCAATCTCGGTCTACACCGGATTGGCCGGATTTTGATAAATTCTGAAAATTCTCAGAAAAAGTATTTAGATAGAAAATATGATTTTAAGAAGTTATGGGAAAGCCGTTTCTTAAATTCAACTCCGTTTATAAATTAAAATCCGAGAATCGGTCAGCGGCACTGGTCGACACCGGTTTTGAAGATTTTCAATTTAATTCAGAAAAATTCCAGAAAATCATAGAAAATCTAAATATTAGAAAATGATGTTTAAAACTGAAATCGTCAAATGGGAATAGCGAAAAGACCAAATCGAGCAATTCATTAGGATCGGGTTCCGGTTCAGATTAAGGCTGACTCCGAGTTCACGAATCCAGATCCAAGGCAAAACGATCATATAAACAACTCATAATAAAAACAAATACAGGAAGTAAATCGAAAAATACGATCGAAAAATCTGAATACGCAACTAAGTACGTATTCCGGGAGCGGGGTGTTACAATCCATCCACCTTACAAAAAATTGCGTCCTCGCAATTTCGATAAGGGGAAAATTGAACACAAAGGGGACATGGACGGGAATTACACCAATTAAGATATGAATCACTGCGGGTAGGGCTCTCGAGTCGACTGAACAACAATCAGAATATAGATATCTTCTGCGCTTCCGGCTGTAAAATCTCCGAACGATGCCAAATAATACTGACTGATAAATGTCGCTCCAAGAATGAGCCAGATACTGAAGATAAAGAAAATCCCGATAATACTGAGCATAATAAGGACAACCGATAATTAAGAATTCTGAATACCAAGCATCAATCACTCTGAAAGATATAGCCGAGACTATAGAATACCCGTAGAGAATCCCGGCTACTGACTTCTGAAAGATAACCCGATCGGGATCAATCCAGAGAATACAGGCTTCATAGAGATGTCCGAAGAGATCATGTCATAGCTTCATTCAGAACCAGCCACTACCTCTCTAGTCTATTCATATCTTAAGTTGGTATAAAGGCTTCAAAAAATCAAAACAGGGAAAGATGGAAGGGATTAGGAATCAAAGAAGAATGATCAAGAAAGAATAGATAACTCTGCACTTGTAGTCGGAATGTATAACCAGGACTCTTGTATTCCAGTTGCAAATTTCTTTACCATTAATTTGCCGTCTGGACGTACTGAGGATGTGAGAGCCTAGGCTCTGATACCACCCTGTAACGCCCCGATCCTGCGGGTACGGAGACTTACTGCGACGTATATACGCAGGTCAGAAATACCCTCACGTATATATGCTAAGCATCAGTACAGGCAAGAATCAGAGTACGGAAGCAAGTGGTGCATTATACATTCCAACACATGAGTACAATTACAAAGTTATCACCAGAGGTGATCCAATATTACATGAATATTACATCACTGATATGCGCAATTGCGAGATTACAAAGAGATGTACAAGTATGAACAGTACACGGGCACTCACGAGTTTACAAAAGGAAAACTCGAGAGGCACACAGGGGGGCTGGAAGGATAGAGCTTCCGATGGTCTGCTGGGGATCCACGCTTCAGCTGCGTCACTCTGATCGGCAACTGGGAGAATCCACACGCTCCAAGCTCCATGACCTGGACATGAAATCCAGGGGAGTCAGATAGAACTCCCCAGGCGAGTGATGATACCAAAGCCGGATGGCCTGCTGAGATAAGTACAAGTGTATCGATAAAACCGAATCATAATCATACATTGAAAACCGTGTCGTGAGCAGAAGCATGCAGGAGAAAGTAGACATGATAAGTGATATCAAGCAGGATGTACTCGTGGTATGTTAAGACAAGATAGGAGACCGAAGGAATGGAATACAGGTGGTGAAGTAGGGTATGAGCAGCAAATATAATAATAATCATAAAACCAAAATCCGAAGTAAAATCCAGTACAACAAATATGGCGAGGCATATCACAGATTCATAGCCGTCTAAGTTGCAGGTTCAGTATGCGTCCCATTCCACATACTTCTACTTACAACTTAAAGAGCAGGTTATTATCTTGGCACTTTATTATTATTATTACTCATCTTACCCTGATGTCTAGATATGTGAACTAGCGTCCCAGCACACATATATCCACATCCGAGTAAAGCAAGGTTGTTATTGGAAACCAGCGGGGTATCAACGAACTATGTTTACAGTGGGTCCCGTACATGCCCGGGACCACGACCCAGGACGTTCCATCGCTGTGTATGAAACCAGCCGCAAGGCCTCAGGAGGGTCTTATATCATGCCCTTATCAAGATGGTACCAAGAAGGAGGGAGCCAGCACTCCCCTCGGTCGCCTGGAGGCCCACAGGTCAGACCGGAAGTTTTAGTTGCACAACATGCCTAGTACCACTGTAAACACGAACACATATTGATAGCCGCAAGTTTCCCCCGACCCGATGCAAGTAGTCCAGTTTTATGGTTTATCAGATGATTATCAGATTTCGGGAATGAGCAAGAGCAAGCCAGATTATCAGGAATACATGTATGTCAGGAGTACTGGTTCGTACTATAAGGTATCACATTTGTAACAGGAGTACAGTTTGTACTATCAAGATGTCAGGTCATCATTCCCGTTATCGTGATAATCATGAGAGTCAAGTATATCATGCCGGGTGTCAAGTGATAGCATGACAGGAGGATGATATTTAGCAGGTGACAAGTCATGTCAAGAGATTGATATTAGTCCGGTGGCAAGTCATATCATAACAAGGGGCCTTGCCAAGTAGTATCATGTCATGGTGTCAGGTGATAACAACAGTTGTCAGGTGGTACAAACAGGAGTTAAATAGTAGCATGTATAAAGTATGTCAAGTGTTAACATGTCAGGTAAGAACAGGCATGTGGTAGAATAGTAGCTGAGCACAATCAAGCGGAGCTGAGCAAGCTGGAGTGTACAGAGAGCAAACAGTGTTTAACACTGGAGCGTCTGGCATGATTACCGGGACAACTCGGCTTAAGGTTCGAGTAGGAATTCCGGCAGCATCTCGCCTAGACGAATCTAGTGGTAAAGTGCTGAACGCTGATCATGATAACCAGGCGGAGTTGAGAAACCTGACGGTCCCAATCACGTCTCTTTCGAGATAGTGAAAACCGGAGGCTGAAGGGTCCAGTCATTGGCACTCGGCCATACACAAATACAGGGACTCAGCCCATACATATTACATGAAAACATGGAATAAAATACATGTCGACCCGACAAAGCGGGGAAACCCAAATGGAGGCGAGAGCGAGGACACTCGCCTAAAACTTCAAGTAACACCGGGAAATCCCAAGTTCCAGAATTTAAGTAACCAACACGATTATATATTAAAAAGAGGAGGAGAAGGATGATCAGTAAAGTGAGGATGAAGACGCGGGTTGCAGATGCGGGAAAGTGGGCAGACGCGGGAAAGTGGGCAGATGCGGGAAAGCGGGCAGACGCGGGAAAGTGGCAGATGCGGGAAAGTGGGCAGACGCGGAAAGTGGGCAGATGCGGGAAAGTGGGCTCCGCGTTAGCAATCAAACAGAGAGAAGGGAAAGGTGATTTTGTTGGTGGTTGGAGCAAAAGAGATGGTGGTGGTATTGTGATGGTATAAGTGATGGTGGAAGTGAAGATGTGGTGGTCACGTTGGTGTTGTCGTTGCAATTGTCACCTAAATGATTACCGAATAATCGTAAACGATTACCGGAATAATCAATGGAGAGGTTGCCGACGAAGAAGAGCTCGGC
>JAVJIF010027942.1:0-33552 GCA_038442645.1 Agave tequilana | reverse complement strand
TCCCTCGCAAAAATCACGGTGGAAAGAAAATTGTGAATTTGAATGAAAGAAAAATAAGATGAAAAAAATCTGAAAAATATCTATGAAAACTCTGAAAGTTTGAAATCAATCCTACATGGCACTGTCGAATAAAACTTGTATTCTTGAGCACCCTCTCGCAAGCATATGATGAATAAACTTTCGAGAGTTTGGATGGGTATGTATGTGAGAAGGAGATGTCAAACAGTTAAGAGTATCATTTGAAGAAAGAGAAGATGGATCTCAATCAATGACAAAGCACATTCTGAAACTTGACTCTAAGTCTCTTAGCAGGACAAGGTAGACTTGAGTCAATCACAAGTCTCTTTAAAATAGTCAGAACAAACTCTAAAAACTAATGGTGTTTCTTTCGCTTGAAGTAAAGTGAACATTAAACTTGTAAGTCTCTTTATAATAATCAGAGCTCAAAAAAAGAAAACCCATAGCATCTCTTTCGCTTAAGCGGGGCGAACATTACATAATGAGAAATACATCGATGAAAAAGAAAATCAGTTAGAGAAGAAGGGGTAGACATGTTTCGAGAGATCCCTAAACTCAATAAAAATTTTGTTAGACCCTCAATCTTAATAGAAAAAATTATATAATAGAATCGAAGGCTGGCTTCGAGAGCTAGAAACTTTTATCGGAGCAAAAATTTTAACCGAGCAGATTGCGAGATTAGAATTTTGAGCCAAGATCTCGCGACAAAGATGAAAACTTTGATGGTGATGCAAGACAATGAGTGGCCCAACGCTAGTTAGAGGTGGCCGACGCTAGACACATGTATATGAGCGCAACCTAGCACAAACTCGAAGACGACGTAGGAATGACGATCAATAAAAAAAAATTGAGAAGCTCTGATATTATATTAAATCAGTTGAAGAAAAAATTGAATGTATTATTGACGAAGACAATACCAAATATATAGACATTATAATTATATAATAAAAAAACTCTAATCCTAATACAATTATATAACATAATCTTAATTCTAAGGCTACTCTAAACATGCTTATTACCAAAACTAACTTGGTTCAAACTCCAGCTAAATCCAGTTTTACATGACGTTTAAAAGTTAGATAAAAAATCACATAAATACTTATACTCACATCCAACAGACAATTTGATTTGCCTTGATTACAATTTACCATCACCCCATGATAAATTTTCATCCATTTAAAAAAAAACATTAAATATTAGTGCAATCATTATACGAACACCTGGAGCCAATGGAGAAGTGATTCAAGTAAACTGAGAGCATCGTGAAAGGTACCAAATTTATGTTGTATTTATTTATTTATTTAACCAGAGTTTTTAGTATTTGTTAGAATAAAAAGAAAAAGAAAATTCATTTATAGCAGTTTATGGGGAAGGCCTCTAGCTTTTCTCTCAGTGCCCGTTTTAGCTACAGATACCTTTCTCCTCTCCAAATCTGGGTGCCCAAAATGGCCTGGTGGTTTTTCCCGCCCCCCCCCCCCCCCCCCCCCCCCCCCCCCCCCCCCCCCCCCCCCCCAGTCCCATTACTGCCTGTGCGCTTGTCAGTGAAATGAAAATCTAGAGAGAGGAAGAGAGAGAGAGAGAGAGAGAGAGGGAGGAGAATAAAAATAGAAAAAAGAAAGAAAAAAAGACTTCAATTTTCATTCCATTTTCTGCTACTGTGGAACCCAGGCTACTGTTTGATGATCTGGCTGTAGCCCTCTCCCAGTTGCCAGTTTGTCTGCTTTCGCTTCCTCTTTTCTTTTCCTTTTACCCTCTTGCTTCTCTTCTTTTTTTTGTTTTTAATTATGGATTTTTTTTTTCTGTTGCCATTTATTGCTCCTCTGGTGTCCACATTTCATAATGTTGTCCCCTGGGCGTTGAGGGAGGTTTTCTTCTGTCCTATGCTTTTTTTTTAACCAATACCAAATTAATCCCAGGATTTATTCAAGGTTTTTAGAGCAAGCTTCCAAGTGTGCAGCAGCATTCTGGGGTAGGTGGTGGAGATCTTTCAGGTTTTGATGGAATGAGGTATGGAAATTTTTGGGTTACTTTGATTCTCTTTATTCATTTGTTTAGCTGTAAAAAAAAATTCCATTTTTTTTTTGTTCTGAAGGAATATTTAGATGATTTCTGGCAAACCCATCAAAGGGGTTTTGATGGGTTCTTTATGGAATACCACTAAATGTGAGATTTTTATTTTTTTTTTTGTCCCCTTTGGATGTTGATAAGAGGGGATGTTTTTTTTTTTTTTTTTGGTCTTCTTGATTTTAAGTTTCATTCACTCGGTTCTTTTTTTTTTAATATACAGTTTGTGTATGATTCTTGAGTGTTGCTTTTTAATTTAAGGAACTATTTAGGACTGATTTCTGAGAAAGCCATTATAACATTTTGTGTCCTTGAGTTCTTGACTGAATGCCAGTGGCCAAATTTCCCCTTTCTGATAAGATGAGCTGGTGTACATTTTGTTGTAAGTGAGAAGTTCCCTTTCTCATACTGAAGCCTATATATATTCTCCCTGATTTAGTGAACACATCAAACAGTACAAATCTCTACCTTTATCAATTGAAGAAAGATTAGATTTGATTTGTTTTGTAGTTTTCTTCTCTCTTTCTAAATCCATTGTATGTGGGAGAACTTTGTTTTTTTTTTTTTTTTTGTGAACTTGTAGACTGTGTTCTTTTGTTGCATTCTTCATCATGGCTCATTGCCTCATTCTAAATCTTCTTGTTTCCTTCTGATCTAGAAAACACAGCAAGAGATTGCACCTCTGTTGCAAGAATGAGGGACTTCCCATCTTGTTTCGGTGAAAGCGGGGTTCAAATCGCAGACTTCTCATCTTCTTCCTCCTCCTACGATTCTAGTAAAATTGCTAAGAATCTGGTCACATGCCTCTATCAGACCCAACTTGGCTCGCATTCCTGGGTGATCACCATCACATGGACCAAGAACCTGATGGGGCAAGGCCTCAGCATCTCGATAGATGATTCCACCAATCAGTCCATAGGCAAATTGGACATCAAGCCATGGTTGTTCTCCAAAATAAAGGGTCTAAGAGCTTGGATGCTGTTAATATGAAGGTGGATGTCTTCTGGGATGTCTCAGCTGCTAAGTTTGGGTCAGGGCCTGAACCATTGGAGGGTTTCTATGTCGCAATTCTCTTTGATCTTGAAATGGTCCTCCTCCTTGGAGACTTGAACAAGGAAGCCCACCGAAAAACTGGTGTAAGTCTTCCTCCGTCCAATGCTGTGTTTATAGCCAAGAGGGAGCACTTGTTTGGCAAGAAGGTTTATTGTACGAGGGCTCAATTCTGCAACAATGGGCGGGTTCACGACGTTGTGATCGAGTGTGATACAATTGGGCTCAAGGATCCTTGCCTTGAGATTCGGGTAGATCGGAAGAGGGTGATGCAGGTGAAGCGGCTAATGTGGAAGTTCCGGGGAACCAGACAATTCTTGTGGATGGGATTCCAGTGGAAGTGTTTTGGGATGTCCATAATTGGCTCTTTGATGCGCCAGTTGGGAGTGCAGTGTTCATGTTCCAGACTTGCCTTTCAGCCGACAAGTTGTTGCCCTGGTCTTACTCTCAGGTTTTTGGGGAAACCCAGTTGCGAAGTCTTGGCTTTTCATTGATTTTATATGCTTGGAAGATTGAGTAAGGTGTATGTAGGTCGGAGGATGTTGGTTACACTCTTGATACATTTGTTTTGATTTCTAACAGAATATATTGATGAGTGATTGGATCTTTAACCTTGTGTGTGAAGCTACATTTTGTTTCTTTTTTGCCTTTAACTCATGGTATACTTTATCTGTTTGAATAGAATGGAAACAACAGGTAGTGTTCTAATTGGTTTTATGTACGCTTATTTGTGGAACTTTGTCTTCAAAATTATGGACGCAACCTGGAAGAGCTTTCACTCTGGGCCATTGAGATCCATGCTTAGACGGAAACACTCGTTAACTTTGTCTTTTTTACTTTTCTTTCTCTTTAATTTTTTGTTATGGACTGCCCGCAATTTACTTCTAGTTTTTTACACTCCTCCATTGGTTTTAATATGTTTCGAATAAGAAGTGTACAAATCTACATAAACTTGGAGGCCATTGTCCTTACCCACCTTTGTTAACTATCGTCAATTTGATTGTTGATCAACTTCTTATTGAGAAATCTGGTTTTCAGTATTGTGCATGTGATCCTATTTGTTTGTGTATGTCCTCTTGCACTCTTGATGCCAAATGTATTTTTAAAATGACTGAGAACAGCATTAGATATTCTACCCTCTTCTTCTAAGTATATTCTTGGAGAAAATTTTCTGTTTTGATGCATCAAGTTGTGATTCAGAGTAAAGTGGGTTTGACTTTGCTAATAATACTGAGCAATTGAAGTCAGGAACTGTTATCACTCTGAACATGCTACAAATTGAACCTGGCCATTTAGGGTCCATGTCTAACGGAGAGCACTTGTTGAGTTTTTCTTGAGTGCACGTACCTCGCAAACTGGTACTACCATTTCAAGTACATTTTGCAAGATTATTATCATAGTTGAAATAATGTTGTATAATATGAGATATTTACTTTTCAGTCTATGTTTTATCTGATCTCATCCCAGAGGAAAAAGTTACTATATAGATGAATTTAATCTGTACATCTTAATCGAATTTAAAGCCCTGTGGATTTATGAAGCCAAAAATGTGATATACCAGAAGGTAATCTTACAAAATATGTTGAATCAAATGCATCTATTCCATGTTTTTCCTCTCTCATGTACTGACTATAATTTTCTTCTTGCAGGAGCAAAGATTATGAGAGGGAGACATACTGAGAAAGAGATTTAGATTGCCCTGGCCATGCTGTCTTTATTGCCCTAAATCAAGTTTAATTTTCTGCAGGTCAGCTGAATTTCATCTTCCTTGTGTAAAAATTTCATAGTTGTTATATTCTGTGTAAGCAATTCACGTAAATTTATGTATAATTTGTTTATCTATATGATATCATGTCATTGCTATAGAGGCAGTAACTTATGCTTTTCTTATAGTTTGTCTGTATTAACTGTGCCACAAAACAATCACATCCCAGGTGTTTTGGCTTCATCTCCTCTCTAGCGTGAAAGAAGGAAAACAGATATGCCGCAGATGAATATTTAACTACTCTATCTCCTACAAGCTAACATTTGTCATTCATTGAATTTCCAATATCATTTTCCTATGCTATGATGGATTATGTGACACAGATAAAAAAGTGAAGATGCTGGCTAGATCTCGTTCTAGTATCAACGAACCCTGAAAGGATCCATATCAGGTAGGAAAGTACTCGAATCCATGAGCAAATAACTCGAATCCAAGAGCAAAAGAGGAAAAACTCAATTTTATTGATCAAAATTTAGAAAGATAATTCCAAATTAAAGATACAAGAGCTTTTAATAGGCTTTAAAGGTAGAAGACTAACCTAACTAGAAAACCAGAAATAAATAAAGAAAAACGAAACAATTTGGAATCCAAATTGGACCCGAAAAGAAACTCCTAAATAGAATCGGATTTTGTGATACAAAGGTCGGTGACAGAGTTAGTCGACTAATGGCTTTCATTAGTCGACTAATGAACAAGCCCAAAAATTATCAACTCTCTGTTGAATCAAATTAGTCGACTACTGAGATTGGAGTAGTTGATTACTGCGGAGGTTAGTCGACTATTCTTGATGCTTAGTCGACTAATGCAAGTCTTGCTGTTGTTGTTGCCTTGGCTTCTTACATCAGACCTCCCTCTTCAAAAGAACTCGTCTTCGAGTCATGGTTCGCAGTCGCGGTCTCGACAGCCGACTCGGCGGGCACTGAGACGGATCGGTCTCGGCGACTCGGATCGGTATCGGGCGATACGCGCAAAACGCTACATAGAAAGCTCAAAAAATTCTGAAAAAATCACGACAAATCTTAAAAAAATGTAGATATTACATTCATATATTACATGTCTAAAATATATCACCTAGCACACTAAACATAAAGCACAAGTATAAATATACACATCGTGGATAGAAGCATATCAAAATACATGCACAATATAGTAAATTGCACAAACTAATTCATAAATACATGCTAATGTAGTTATTTTCATATTGAATTGCGATGAGGTACAAAATCATCATCATAATGCCGAGTCGACCTAGTCAACTCCAATTCTTGGCCGAGTCGGTCTCCTCTGAGTTGAGTCGACCGACTCGTGACTCGAACTCGTCTCGGAGCGGGCCGAGACGGATACGACTCGGCCGACTCGTCTCCGACTCGGCCGAGTCTTTGAACCGTGCTTCGAGTTCCAATCAATCAGACCATGAAAGATACCATCTTTACAAATTCGGATCGAGGAAAAGTGTTAACCCAAAATTTTGATTCGCTTCGACGATCTTCATCAAACTCTATGTAGTGTTACGTCATCAAATTTTAATGTAATCATCTCAGATCGGTTGATAATCAATGTCAATTGGTTGGTGCTCCTCCATTATCTAGCCATACACATATACCATGCCCCCATACATTGATTCGCCATCATAAAGATCTTTTAAAGTGCAATTGGAGATAGAATTTGGCATACTGTGCAGAACACGTCGAGCCCACGTACTAATTGTAGGTGACATGAACTTGACAAATTTAAAGGTTTCATCTCTAGCACTCTCCTTCTACATGAGAGGATCTTTGAAACCATAAGAATAAATGCACCATGATGCTGAATATCTCTCATGGGTGGTAATCCTTCCAAAAGCTCGTCATGAACAACTTTTTTCAACTCTTCCAACAATGATTTCATTTTCTCGAGAATTTCAGTGGTTGGAGAACCTTCTTCTTTGACAACTAAAACAAAGCTTTGTTTTGTTTCTTTTGATTTCACAAAAAACTCGCCTCGATTGCATACGAATATAAACTTAGGCTCTGTAGGCTTTGGAATAGGTTAAATAGAATTCATAACCAAATTGTTGTCACTGAGGAATTTTGCTTTACTAACAGCCACTTGAGGTTTCTGAATGAAAGTAACATCAGTTTGAATATCTCGGCCACTCGTTTAATTGTTGGTTGTAGGCATGTCAATCGGTGATGAATCTTTCTTGGTTGATTGCTTTTTAATTAGTGATTGCTGCTGTCGTTCTATTGTCGTTCGACCGATAAGATCTCATGAAAGGTGGGGGCTGAATCACCATCTCTTTTGCCTCCAAAGTAAGGTTATGGGCTTCATCAAGGGAGAACATGCTGTGCAGAATCACGTATTTTTGAATTGAATATATGAGTCCACTAGTACACTTTGCCGCTAGTTGTTCTTCAGTCATAGCAATCTTTAACGAGAGGAAAGTCATCTTCGGTAAATGCGGTGACGGTTCTATTTTCTTGGGAGTAACTATCAAATTATTTGAACAAAAATTGATGATAATATGGAGGGAGAAATTTATCTTGTAAAAGTCGTTTCATCCGCCTTCAAGTTCTTATGGGTGGTTTGCCTTGTTGCATACAGATATTTTGCAGTTGATTCCACCATATCACTGCTCTTCTTTTAAGTTTGTAAGCCACAAACTTGACATGATTCTCCATGGGAATATACGCCATGTCAAACAACTTGTCTATTTCATCAATCTAACCCAAAAAGGACTCAATATCATGACTTGCGTCAAAAGAAGGAATCCTAAACTTATCAGGATTTGAGTATCCTCCTCCTTCTCACGAATAGGATAAGAAAATCCGCCTCCCTGTTAGGATTAGGAAATTTTCCTCTGCCTCACCGACCATTGTTTGCATATTTATCAACAAAGTCACATCTTCTACGAGAAATCATCAATAGGATGACATCGTTGAGGTCACCGTGGAAGTTGAGGATGAAGAGGTTGTTGATGTTGTCGAGGAATGAAAGGTGGGAAATATTGCTGTTGATGTTGTCGTGGATGATGAGGTGATGGTTGATGTGGTGGAGGGTGATGTGGTGGAGGTTGACGTGGTGGATGTAAGGGTGGAGGTGGAGGTGGGAGATTAGTTGATTGACGATCATGTCTGCTTCGGTACATACCATCAGTTAGACTTCAGTTATCAATCTTAAGGGAGAATCTCTTGAGTCTTGGACCACGTTATCCAAGGTTGAGTTGATAGCTCTGACCTCTTTTTCAGCAATGCACATTCTTGTGGAAAGGTTTTGCAATTCATCGTCGTCTCCTGCCATGATCGAAAAGTTATCGAAGCTCTGATACACTTGACGTAGACAAAGAAGTGAAGATGTTGATTAGATATCGTTTTAGCACCAACGAACCCTGAAATGAACCTTCAGGTAGGGAAAGTACTCGAACCCACAAGCAAAAGAGGAAAAACTCAATTGTATTAATCAAAGTTTCAAAAAATAATTCTAAAAACAAAGATACAAAGACCTTAAATAGACTTTAAAAGTAACTAGGAAACTAGAAATAAATAAAGGAAAAAGAAACAATTTGAAATCCAAATTGGACCCGGAAACAAACTCCTAACAAAATCAGATTTTCTGATAAAGAGGTCGGTGACAGAGTTAGTCGACTAATGGCTTTCATTAGGCGACTAATGAACAAGCCCAAAAATTACCAAATCTCTGTAACCAAATTAGTCGATTACTGATATTGGACTAGTCGACTACGGAGAGGGCTAGTTGACTATTCTTGATGCTTAGTCGACTAATGCAAATCTTATTGTTGCTGTCTTGGCTTCTTACATCATTATGAGTGTAAGAAGAAGTCGTGACAATTGATAAGCAATCTGAAACAGTAAAAAGAGAAAAAGAAAAAAAAGAAAAAAGAAGAGGAAGGGAAAGACAAGTTGTCAAAGTTTCTTCTTTTTTTACTCGCTTCATAGTGCTAATTAGCCTAATTATGTTCAAGAGGAAGCTTTAAGCAAACATGAGAAATGCACTCTATAAATACTTTTCTTTATGCTGCAAGTTTATTTTTGTACTCGTCCATGTATACAATGTTATGATTGAATGGAACCTGTCAAAAGTCTAATGGTAGTTAATCAACCATTGAAATTTTGTTTTATTGTCTGCCAATTTTTAACTGATATCAGCTTTTTGTCATGTTTTAATTAGCAATTGTTTTAGGAAATATTTTTGTCACGTATATTCTCCTTAAAGTTAATCCAACATGCATGATGTCTATTTTTGCACTCTATATAAGTTTATATGCATCTCCTTGTATATAGAAAATATATGATACATAGCATATGCAAGTAGGGGTGTTCACAGGTTGGGTTGGAGCGGGTTTTCGGGATATTTTAAACTCTAACCCAAATTTTGTTGCAGGTTTTTAGTGGTTTGAAACCTTCATTGGGTTTTAGTTGGGTTCAGATCACTAGGTCAGGAGGGTTTGGACAGGTTTTTCAAATGATATACTATGTAAAAGTTACATATATATAGATACGTAGATATAGATGTATGTATGCAAAAAGTATATATTATTACGCATATAGATATTGCACACAGAGACATAAGATGTATAAATATATGGCATGTATAAATATTTATTCAAATATGTGCAAAATCAAACATATGCATCTATATACACTATAAAAGGTTGTGTATGGTAATTGGACTTATTTGGATTCATCATCCATGATCCATCAATTGGGATGGGCATGTATTAGGTGAAGGAAGAGCTTCCATAGATTGTAGAAATATCAGAAATAATCTATCATAACTTCTAAGAAAATAGTTCTAGTCTGTCAAGAGAGCGAAGATGAAGAGAACGTTTCTTGCATAAGGTGTGTTCTCAAAAGTTTCTCGTACAGGTGTGCTCTATTTACCTTTAAGCCTCTCAATTATACCCCTTGGTTATTAGACCAATTCTGGGGAAAGCCACGTCTACTTGGTGTGGTGTGCTTTGTTTGCTTTTATGCTTGTTAGATTTATATTGTGAATGTTGCTTCCGTACGTACACTAGAACTCCTATATTTCAGACTAGATTAGGGAAATTCGTAGGTTAAATTGGGGTTCTTTTGAGGGGCTTTGTCATGGTCTACCACGCAAACTACTAATGACTTCACTTTGCAGCGAAATTTACGAGATTATCTTCTATATAGCAAGCCCCTACCACACTCATATTTTCCTTGAACAGAATTCTCACTAGCTCTGTGGCTTAATGCCTGCCGACTGGGTTCTTAACTTCCAGTCTATATTTACAAGCCTTCACAGAGCAATTTGCTTGAATCATTTTGGTGGGAAAACACAAAGATGACTATGATTTGTCGTGTCCATTATATTGTACCAGCAAGCACATTGCAGTTGTTACCATTTAATGCTTGGCAGTAAGTACAGTTTCCTGTTTTCTGTAAATTTATCTATTAATCCCTTTCATGCATTTTTTTCTTTTCCTAGATTCTGCTACTGTTAGTTTTCCCTTTTATAAAAGTAAAAGTACATCCTAGAATCTTAAAATCATCGCTTCACTCGAAGATGCTTCACCAAGCTTATAGAATCTCAAAATCGAAACCAAGGTTCGGTTGTTTTGTCTCAGTTTCGGTGAGAACTGGTCCAAAATTAACATACAGTTTCGGTTCACTAGGTATTGGCTGCTACATACACATTTGGTATCGGTCAGGTTCATAAGTTTAGGAACAAATTTCAGAGAGTTTCTGATCAAACATACCAAAACTTTTAAAAAATATCAAAAATTAAGGGAGAAAGAGAGAGAGAAGGTAGTGTTCGTAATTAATTATTTAATTAACCATTATAGCCATTCCAAATCAATATATCTTAATTTCCCATAATTGGATCATAATTAGCCATTTTATTTAATTTCAATTATATTCTTAATTTAACTTTAAATTAACAACTTTTGTGTTAACTTAGATTAATTTTTGTGTTAACTATTTAAGTAATTATAATCTTACTTTAACTTTAAATTAATAACTTTTGTATTAACTTGGATTAATTTGGTGTCAACTAGTTGAGTATCAAAAGTTCTGTTTGCTTGATTAATCATGGTTCAAAGTCGCAGTCTCGGCCGCCGACTCGGCAGGCACTGAGACGGATCGGTCGCGGCGACTCGGATCGGTCTCGGGCGATACACGCAAAATGCGACATAGGAAGCTTTAAAAGTTCTGAAAAAATCATAACAAATCGTAAAAAAATATATTCATTAAAATTCATGTATCACATGTTAAAAAATAAATTTGTTTTGAGGGGGTAATTAGGGAAATATCATAATTTCAGGATAGTTTAAAATATGAAAAAAAATTAAGGGACAAAAATGAAAAAAATTTCAAAAGAAAAAAGCAAAAAAAAAGGATAAAGTCGCCCGATCTCTCTCTCACTCTCACTCACCCGATCTCTCTCTCTCTCTCTCTCTCTCTCTCTCTCACACACACACACACACACACTCTCCCTCACCCGATTTCTTTCTTTCTCTCGCTCTCACTCTCTCAATCGCTCTCCCTCAGCCTTTCCCCCTCTCGCCCCCTTCTGTCTTCCTCCTCTTTCCCTCCCCCCTCTCCCCCTCTCTGTCCTGATCTCTCTCAGTCTGAGAGAGATCAGCACAGAGAGGGAGGGGGGAGAGGGGGGGGGAAAGGGAGAGAGACAGAGGCAGGCGACGGCGGGAAGGCAGGCGGGCGGCGACGGCGAGAAGGCAGCCGGGCGAGCAGGCGGGCGGCGACGGCGATCAGGTATGTTTTGCTTTTTTTTTTTTTAACACGACTCGGTCAAGACTCGGCCGATTCAGCCGAGTTGACTCCGAGTCTTACCCGAGTCGAGCGATTCTGAGCCAATCCCTTGAACCGGGTCTCGGAATCGTCTCGGCGGGTGCCGAGACGGATACGACTCGGCCGAGTCGTATCCAACTCGGCCGAGTCTTCGAACCGTGTGATTAATGCTCACTTAGTCTACATGTTCATATTACATGTTTTAAGCATTCTGTATGCGCAAAAAATCAGAGATGCTTACATGTTTATATACAGTTATACACTGAAATTGAAACTTGAACAGAGCTTGTTGAAACTAACGAAATTGGTCGAAATCTTTAATAAAAGAAGGGTCTGAAACCCGAAACGAAACTGAGTTCTTGAACCTTTGATTGAAATCTTTAGGTTTTAGGTGCTCAACTCTTAGATATACTAGAAATTCAAATGAACTCATAACAATAAGTGAGTTAACCCTTTCCAGAGATTTGAAACAGCTGCAGTATCTTAGATTTTTTTTTTCTCCTACATTTTTATACCATTTTCCATTGTCTATACCAATCAGAACCCCAAGTATTAATAGAGAGAAGATTTTTTATTGATCAGTAAGTGATAGTTTTAGTTAAGGATGGCAATCTCAATCTACCTCCAAACCCTTATATGTGTCTAACAGGTGAATATGGTGTATAAGGTTTTGACAGACCTTTATCTATCTACTACTATAATGTGAGGGCCTTTAAACTGGCTGCCTTCACCGGGTGCAACTGGCTGCTTCAAGGTTCAAACCAATTTAACATCAAAATGACCAAATAACCCATACGAATAAGATATTAGGATTCAGGTTTCGCTTCTTAGCTTGATCCAACTCAACCAGCTGCCTGCATTAGATTTCAGAAATTAAAATTGGATGTCTTGCAAGTGTGCATGCTTTGTATGGATGACAAGTATCTTTACGCCTTAAAAAGCCAGAGACCAGGTCTAATATAAAAGACTATAGGTAACAGTTTGGAGGGTTTGCAAATAGAAACTCTTAATGAATTTTTAATATGGTCAGATAACAGTTTGGTGTGTTGGTCACCTGTAGACCTTCACACTTGCTGGTTTTTTCTTAAACTGATGTTCTCACTTGTGAAGGCTTAATAATTACAGAGGTCTCACCCATGTACAGTAGGTTAAGATGGAAGGACTCTATAACCCTGTTTTAAATATCGGCCGAGTCAGCCGAGATATCGTCCGATATCTCCTTTTTTTCCTGCTGCCGATACGATATGGGGAAATCGTTCGCCATATCGTTAGCAGCAAAAAACGGCCGATATTTGAAATATCGGCCGATAAATCGCCCGATATTGGCCGATAAATTGCCTGATATATCACCCGATATGAAATAACTTATTTATTGCACGATTGCTTGCAAATGTATATTGTTTTTTACTATTTTTACAAGCATATTTCATCATTTTTATTAGGTAGATGATATCTATGACTCTAGACTAACTTTTAGTTATCAATATTTTATTATACATAGTGTCTGATATGAACGCCCGATATGCGCGCGTATCCCCGATATCTCCCCCGATATCCGATATCCGATATGAAAAAACGCCCATCCGATACGATCCCGATATCCGATATTTAGAACCTTGCTCTATAACAGTGAGAATGGAGAGTGCCCAACCTATATTAAGAGTATTTGCGTATAGAAACACTCTAATGCTACTTTGGATTGTTGGATTGTGTCTCGCATTCAGTTGAAGTGGGAATCCTAGTCCAACTAGGTTGAGTTGATGCGTTTGGTAAAAAGAAAAGGAGGTGTGCCATTACCCACATCGAGTAGGGCGGTGGCTGGATATCGGTGTAAATAAGATTGTAGCCAAGACTCCAGAGGAATTTCTCCTTTTGGATCAAATAGGATTGCATTCTTATAAGCGGTCCAATTCCAGTTCACACCTCCTGAACTGGACTTTAACCAAATTTCCAACAAGTGGTATCAGAGCATGGTTTGTTGGGCCTTCAATTAGATTTGCTGAACAATGACTTATTTGGTTTACTTTCACTGGAAGAGGGGCTTGAGTCCACCATGGCGTGTGCGGTACAAGTTAAAAAATGTAATGTCTTGCTAGTCCATCAAGAAAGCAACAGAGTGAAGTTGTAGGAAATATGTGTCTTGCATCTAGAAAGTGAAATCCTAGTCCAACTAGAATGAAGTGAGTTTGGTTTAAAAAAAGGCGTGAAATAGTCCCACGTTGAATAAAGAAGTGGTTGGATATAGGTTTAAATAAGATCGGACCAACAGTCTATTAGAGGCTTTCCTTTTGGTCAAGTTGACTTTCGATCTTATTAACCGGTCCACTTTAGTGCACACCTCCCTAATTTGGTGATGCATGATGCATGAGGAAGAATTATAGTTTTGAAAATTGGGGGAAGAAATTAGGATTCATGGGGCAGAACTAGAGTCTTGGAAATTGGGGATAAACTAATCTAGAGTTTGAAAAATTAAGAGAAAAGATAAAGATTGATTTAGGCCTCTTACCCAAGTGATCGCTTACCACTCATGCATGGATTCGGGCTTCACACTCATGAGAATCTCTTTCTCACTCATGTCATACTGATGTGAAACAGAAGCCCCCTGTTGAGAATCGAGCTTCACCAACATGCTATTTTGGATCTTACTCTACATCTGAACTTGATTCTGCACATGAATCTGAATTTTGAATCTGAATCTAAATTGAACTTGAATTCAAACTTATTGGCGCGGCATTAACTGATGCTTGGAGAAGAGAGGCACTGGAAGACTGCTGGCGACTGCAAAACAAAGAGGAAAAGGAGGGTGGCGGCTCTGTTTTGATGGGAAATTTTTTAGAAATTAGGATTAGAGGAGAGGATAAATAATAATTAGGGTTTCACACTCTTAATTATGACCCTTAAGAGGTTTCATACACCTAAGAAAGTTTTTTTTAGGGTTACACACAGCTAAAAGATAATTTTTGTTTTAAGATTTCACACCTCTAATGCAAGAGAAAATTATCTATGAGGAAACTTAGTCTTTTTAAATCTTCTTTGCCTTATATCTCACTACTCGTGTCTATTTATAGGCTTACAAAGATTAAAGACTTGTCTCCACAACCGATGTAGGACTAAAAAAATAAGACTAGAACAACTCTTAATAGCAATATAGCATGTCAGCGAACAATACTAAATGAGAGTAAAAAAAAGACTAGACTTAATAAAAACCTACTAGACTCAAAAAGAAAAATGCAGACTCGATTCAAACTCTGGCATGGCCTTGATGTCCCCATCATTCTCTCTAGGTGGGAGAGAGCTCAACCTGAATTCTGATACCAAATTGATGTGAAACATAAGCCCTATGTTGAATATCGAGCTTCACTGACATGCTATTTTAAATCTTGCTCTACATCTGTACTTGATTCCGCACATGAATCTGAATCTAAACTGGATTTGAAACTGAACTTATTGTAGAGATAGCAATTGATGATTGGAGAAGAGAGAGGCACTGGAAAACTGCAAGCGACTGCAAAACAGAGAGTAAAAAGATGGTGGCGGCTCTGTTTTGATAAGAAAAAAAATTGGAAATTAGGGTTAAAGAGGAAAGAGGATAAGTAATAATTAGGATTTCACACTCTTAATTATGACCCTTAGGGTTCACACACCTAAAAAAGTTTCTTTTAGGGTTTCACACAGCGAAAAGATAATTTTTGTTTTAAGGTTTCATACCTATAATGCAAGAGAAAATCCTCTTTGAGGAAACTCAAATTTTTTTAATCATCTTAATTGCCTTATTTTCTTAAGACTCATGCCTAGTTATAGGCTTACAAAGATTAAAGACTTGTCTCCACAACCAATGTGGGACTAAAAAAATAAGACTGAAACAATAAAGAGAACAATACTAAATGAGAGTAAAAAAGACTAGACTCAATAAAAACCTACTTGACTCGAAAAGAAAAATTCAGACTCGATTGAAACTCTCGCATGGCCTTAATGTACCCATCACTTACACATAAAAATTCAAAGAACTCTTTCACAATTTCAATAATTCATTTATTGGTCTTAACTCTTAAGCAAAAATAACTACAATAGTTTATATAGAAAAGAGGACATGTGCACTACTTTTGCCTCACATAAAAAAATAAAATCTAATGAAATAAAATAAAAACTAATAAAATAGAATAACTACTAAAATAACTCTTCCTAAATGTGTTCACATTCTCCATCATTTGGTCTTAATCAAATTCCTGATATGCATATGAGGAGAAATTATTCAATAGAGTTTAGAGAGTTAGCACAAGGGTGCTTGAAGACTCCAATTTGTAGACCTGTTACAAGACTTGCCTTTGAGCTACTAGCAGCTAGCGGGTCTCCTGCACCCACCTAGCAGGCGACTAACTGTTAACTTGTCATTAGAGGGTTGACTTTTCAATATCCAGATCAGTGGCTATCCTGCCTTGACTGCTGACTTTATCAAGGATCTTTCAAATCCATTCATCAGCAAACCGGTGGTCACACTTGTTATGAATTAATGCATAGTATTTAAATTTACGGTTTGGTTAGAACGCTGGCTGGTCTTTAGCAGTTCTCAATAGTAAAAGGATTGCAAAAGTGAGTTTTAGGTTAAACTTTCTCCCATCGCAGGGATCCCTCAAGTTTATTTGGGTGGGTAGGGTTTTCTTTTCTTTCCTTTTTTTTTTTTTTTTTTGAAGGGAATAAGCCGTAACCTGGTGCAAGTGGGACTTGAACCAAGACCAATTCCCCATTGCGATGAGTTTTACCATTGTGCTACAGTTGCAGCCGCTGCGGTGTGTAAGAGTGATACAGTTGCAGTCGCTGGGTGTGTGTGTGTGTGTGTGTGTGTGTGTGTGTATCTATGTGGATGTGATGATATTGTAGGTAATTTTTATATTGCATGCTCAAAAATTCACGATGGACCAACCACATTGCTGGGCATGATCTCCATGCTCCAAACTAGTTTTGTATAAATATTCACTTGCATGGGTATTGGTTAGAAATTGAGCGGTTTTCTAAGAATAGAACAAACTTAGATCGGAAGATGGATGGATAAATGATATTCAACACCCAAGTTTTTTCATTCAATGGTAGTTTGGAGCATGGGGATCATGTACAATGGTGTAGATCATCCATTTAGACCATGTCCATGCATTTTTGGTAGTGCAATGCAAGAAAGATTCTTGTACTGACAACACATATTCTGTTTTATCTCATATATAAACCTTGTGAACACATGTGCGTGTTTGAGAGCATCAAAGTTGATATGTACTAAACCTACACAAGACAAGCTTTGACACCCCCACATGCGTGTTCGAGAACCACCTGATTTTTAGCGAATTAAATTTTGTTGAACCCCTTTCTAATGGCTCAGATCATATGGAAATTGGCCAAGGACCCCCCTAGAAGAGGGTGAAGAAAAGAAAAAGGGAGTGAGTGAGAAAATATGGGTTCTTTTCTTTAAAATGGTAGTCAACGGAGGCAGTATACCCCTTAATTTTGCTATAAGTACTGTTTTCAACATGGTTGTGACCTGATTCACCAGAATCTTGTGTTGGGCTCTCAGAAGTACATTACAAAAAATATTCTTAACAATTCAATAATTTGATTTCTTGGGATATTGTGCATCTGCTGCATAATGTGCTTCTACTAGCCAGCATTTAGCACTGCCTTGTTTTATGGAATCCTTCTACATATTCAATGCATTTAGGAGAATGGAATGTACAAGGGGTTCCCTAATTCAGGTGCTATATAGCAAAGATATTGCTGCTACTAATAACAATATTATGTTAGGAAATGGTTCAAACCAAGAAAACAATCTTGAAATTGAAGTTGAAGGTCAAGTTTGTAACTTGTGGAGCACAAGTTTTTATAATTGAACAAAATCTTCTCTCTTGTAGAATTTTCATGAAGTTGCTCCTCAAGGAGGAATAACCATTATTTGAGGGCCTGTTTGTTTTGCTGTAAGTGGTCGCAAGTCGTAAAATGAGAATGGGAAAAGTGAACTACAACGGGAAAAATATATTGTGTTTTACGATGTTTGGTTGATATTATGAAAGTGTAAGTGAGAAAATATATTGTGTTTTACGATGCTTAATTGGTAATGTGAAAGTATAAGTGGGAAACTATATTGTGTTTTACGGTGTTTGGTTGGTAATGTAAAAGTGTAAGTGAAAAAAATGAACCACAAAATTAACTGTAGCAATGAATATTACAAATATTATTAAATTAAATCTACTATTGAAAATTAAAATGAATTAATAAATTTGAGAAAAATATTAATAATTTTAATATGTTATTTATAATAATAATAATAAAATATTATTATAATTAGTAAAATATTAATAAAATGTTAACTAAACAAATAATTATAAAATTTTAAGAAAATTTAAAGAATACTAGTAAAATTTTAAGAATACTAGTAAAATATAAATATTAATAAAATGTTAAGAAAGCTAATAAAATATTATTTTATTATTATACAATTATAATATTATAAAATATTATAAAGTATTATTATAATATTAAATTTTATTATAATTTTATGTAATATTATAAAATTATAAAAATAACAAAATAAAATATGATTATAATACTAGATATAATAAAATATTAATATAATAATAAAGTATATTATAATATTAATAAAATAATTATTTATATTATAAAGTTATTAAAATTAAGTGTATAGTAATTTATATTAAAACATAATATTGTTATATTAATATTAAGAAATTTGCTATAAAATATTAATAAAATAATAAAATATTAAATAACAATATTAAAGTAAAGTAATAAATAATTAAATATTAAAATAATATTAAAAATAGTAAAAAGCAGATTAAAAAATTAAATTATTGAATAAAAAATTAAGTACTATTAAAAATATTAAAAAATATTAAATATTTATATTAAATTATATATTAATTATCAAGTAACATTTGTGGACTGCAAGTGTACTATAAGTGAGATTTACATGACAACAAAATTAACTATAGCAGCTGCAAGTGGGAAAAATGTGGGTGTAAGTGGGATTTACATGATCATAAAATTTACTGTAGCAACTGCAAGTAAGAAAATGTGATCATTTTGCAAGTTGTTTTGCAACAAAACAAACAACAGAAAATGGAAAAGAGGTTTTATGATTTGCAGTTTTACAAGTTGCGGCTCAAAACAAACACCTCAAAGATTCCAAAAAAATGTAAAACCATCAACTTAGTACTCTTATGTCATCTTATATTCTTTGGTAAGGCAATAAATTGGAAGAATACAAGAAGGGTATTGCGTGCAAAACTTTTGCTATTACTAAAGGTAAGAGAAACTTTAGGTTGTGAAAAGTGACCATTAGATGGTTCAGATACCAATCATATAGAGAGTTGCCTTGCAATTAGTAATGTTGTAGTTGTAACATAACTCTCATTGAGGTCATGCAATGGAACTAGATTCAAATTTTGCATAAAGTGTGTACGTGACGCGAACAAAGAACAAAGACATGGTGTATCTACCATCATTGGAGAAGACGCGCCAACTCGACATGGATTCAATAGTTCTTATAGTATTAGGATTACTAGTTTCTATTTCTTTTTTTTCATTTTTAGTAATCAGAATTTTACTAGAATTTCTGGCTTCCTTTTCATGTAGGTTTTTCTTTCTTTTAGATTTTCTTTCTTTTAGGAATTTGATTATGTAATTCAAATAGAAGTAGAGAGTATAATTTTGTTATATAAAGACCTCATGTATTCACTTTTTCGATGAACAATCAATGAAATCAATGAAATTTGCTATTCTCTTTGTGAGTTTACTATGAATCATGGATTCTCTTTTTAGTAGTGGTGGGATGTCTTATTACATCCCAATTAGTGGTGAGATGCCCTAATTGGTTTATCAGTTACTATAATTCTATTTCCTCTCTCAATTTTTCACAACAAATTTTCTCTCTAAAAATGTCATCAAATCCCTTCTCTCTACGTCTTCAGCCGACCTCGACGCTCATTGTTCCCCTCTTCCTCACCGCTAAAGCCGAGGCCATTCAGGCCTTTCCCACACCACCAAAATCATGCATAAAACAGAGTCGCGCAAGCAGATTTCAACCGCTAACAAGCTTACTTGTTCGGGCCATAACTCACTCATCCGGAGTCTAACTCACGCACTGTTTGAAGCTTTGAGTTCGTGAAGAAGAGTACTACACAACTACATCAATTAAGGAAAAGTTCCAAGTATAATTTACAGTGTTTTCAAATATACAATTTTAATTTACCATTAATTATTTACAAGTTGGATATACATTTTTAATCTATTATTGATCTTAATCTATTGTTCACTTTAGAATGCGATTGTGTGAATCTGTATCTTTTTATAGTTGATTTTTTTATTGATAGTAGAAACTGTTATATGCATCATAATAACATTTAGTACTTTGATATTTACATTGATCTAATATATGCGTGTTAAAGAAATATAGCTAATATTAACTATTTTAAACTTTTCTAACAACAATCGTTCTTGTTGGTGAATAATTGAGCCATTTTATTTATTACTTCCACTCATGTACATGTTTCACATCAACTTCATATCAGGGCACAATTAGGTAAGATTTGCATAGTAGTCACGTTTATTTGCTTTCTTGCATTTAGTTAAATTTATTTAAAACAAAAAAATAGTGTAATTTAAGAATCATTGAAGGAAAATTTTTTCCTTAAAGTTTCTTACGATGGTTGTATAATTAAGAAAGGATTCTCAACGTGGTTCTTTAATTAAGGAATGCCAAGAGTGCGAAAAATCTCTCAAATGAGTTACGCCGATCTGGCTAATTAGACTGGTAAGATTAAGGGTTTGATTAATCTGAAATTTTAAAAAAATTAACAAAACAAAATAAAAATTAGTTTAGATTTGTATTTATATTAGGATTCATATATTGCATACCAACTTTAATGGATTTTCAACCCACCCTAGCTGGCATCCTGGCTAAACTTAATTTCTCAACTCAAGAAGCTAATGCCTTTCGTTTAGACATAAAATGATTAAAAGAGAATGTCAATAGGGTAGTGGCCAAATTGGAGACCCCATAACCGGAACCCGAAAATCGGTACCGCTTGTGTAATCCCCATAGCTAGAAAAGTTATGAACAAGTCTGATAGCACTATTCCTCCGATATTCACTCTCTTAATGGAAGAGTTTAGTGATATCCTAAAGGAGCTCCAAGACAAACCACTATCGATATGTGACACCAACCCGAGGTTGAATCTGATTCTGAGGAGTCTGCATATTACCTAGACGTAGATTCTAATTTCGATGAAGACCTAGATGATGACTTCGCCGACGATCAAGTCGATGAAGAACCACTTGATGACATCATAGAGACTAGTACATTGATTTTTCCCGAAGTCACCATAGTGATTAAGGAACTTGTTGACATCTTCTTAAAAATATTATACGCAATGGCATTAGTCAAACGCCTTCGGCTCACTTATCCATTGTTAGCATTGCCTTGTCACAAAAAGGATATAAGAACTATAGAGTCGTTGTGGACAATGAAAGATGCACCAATGTAGTATTCTTTGAGGTATTGAAAAATGATAGATTAAAGTAGTTATCTCACTCTTACCCATTTGAGGTACCATTATTCAAATTCACAACCACAGGAGTTTCACAATCGTGTCTACTCCCGATCGATTTTCATTTCTATCTTTGGAGAACCATGTGGAATATGTTAGATACTAAGTCTTAAGTTTTTCACTGCTTTCCAACCCCAAATCGATTGTCAAATTGAAGTCGTCTATGAGTCGCATTATCATTTGCATCATCTTTTGCATCACATCACAAATTACACAAGTCATGAATAAAACTGCTCAAAACAGCGCCCACTACAAGTTACAAATTGACATTAGAAAATTGTTTAAAACTTTTAATCATGGTGATGATTTACATGTTTGTAGTACTGAACTGTTTCAAATCTTAAAGAAAATAAATTGTAATGTTTATGTTATAAATTTTGTTAATAGTTCTATTTTCAATATTAAAGATATAGTGGATTACAAAAGTTTTGATTTTAACCCTGACAACTTTATTGATGAGTCATCCCATGAGCTTATTTTGAGAGATCCTCCTTTTCACCAATTCTAAATATTTTACTTAATACAATGGATCGGATTGATAACATTTTGAATGTTGAAATTATCATGACTCGTAAGTATTTGGTTCAATGGAAAGGAAAAGCATCGATAGATAACACATGGATAGACCAAGGTGCAATACAACAGATTAATTTTGACACTTTGAAGTAAGATGAGATCATTATATTTCTTACTCGACGGAGTCGAACTCTCTCCAACACAGGGAGAATGATGCGGATAAAAGAATAAAGACATGGCGTATCTACCATCGTTAGAGAAAACGCGCCAACTCGACATGGATTCAATAGTTCTTGTAGTATTAGGATTACTAGTTTTTTTTTCTTAATTTTTTTTGTTATTTAGTAATCAGAATTGTACTAGAATTTCTGGTTTTCTTTTCATGTAGGTTTTCTTTTCATGTATTTTTTCTTTCTTTTAAATTTTTGATTTCTTTTAGGAATTTGATTATGTAATTCAAATAGAAATAGGAGAGTACAATTTTGTAGCCTATATAAAAGCACTCGTGTATTTATTTTTTTGATGAACAATCAATGAAATCAATAAAAATTTGTTATTTTCTTTGTGAATTTGTTATGAATTATGAATTCTCTTTCTAATAGTGGTGAGATATCATATTAGACTCTGATTAGTGATGGAATGCCCTAATTGGTTTACTAGTTACTATAATTCTATTTCTCTCTTAATCTCTTCACAATAATTTTTTTCTTACTAAAAGTGTTGTCAAATCCCTCTCTCTCCACGTTTTCAGCCGACCTCGATGCTCATTGTTCCCCTCTTCGCCGCTGAAGTCGAGGCCATCTAGGCCTTTTTCACACCATCAAAATCAGGCAGAAAATAAATTCGCGCGAGCAAAATTCAGTCACTGGCAAGTTGACTTGTTCAGACCATAGCTCACTCATTCGGAGTCCAACTCACGTACCGTTTGAAGCTTTGAGTTCGTGAAGAAGAGTACTACATAACTATATCAATTAAGAACAAGTTTGGGTATAATTTACAATGTTTTCAAATATATAATTTCAATCTATTACTAATTATTTACAAGTTAGATATACATCTCTAATCTATTATTGATCTTAATCTAGTGTTCACTTAAAATGCGAGTGTGTGAATCTGCTTTTATTTTGTAGTTTTTTGACTTCTTTATTGATAGTTGAAACTATTATCTGCATCATAATAATATTTAATTAAAATGGAGGAGCGCAACAGGAGCTTTATGTGATCGTAATATTCCGTTATGACTGAAGGGAAAGTTTTATCGGACTGCTATTAGGCCAGCTTCGTTATATGACACAGAATGTTGGGCTATAAAGAGACATCATGCTCATAAGATAAGTGTAGTAGAGATGCGCATGCTTCGTTGGATGTGTGGTAACACGCAGGGAGATAAGGTGAGAAATGAGGATATTCGTACTAAGATAGGTGTAGTCTCTGTAAAAGATGAGAGAAAATCGCCTACGATGGTTTGGTCATGTGCGACGTAGACCTGCAGATGCGCCAATCCGGCGAGTAGAGCGTATCAATTTTGGGCAAGTTAAAAGAGCACAGGAGAGATCGAAGAAAACATGGATGGAGGTAATACGACAAGATATAGAGGCTAAAGGTCTTAGTGAAGGCATATTGCTCGATAGGAATGAGTGGAGAAAGCTGATCCATGTGTCCAATCCGACGTAATTCTCTTTTGGTTCATGTAGCCTACCCCAAATACTTGGGACATATGGCTTAGTTGTTGTTGTTGTATAACAATATTTAATTAGTATTTTGATATTTGAATTAATTTAATACATGTATGTTAAAGAAACATAGCTAATATTAACTGTTTTAAGCTTTCCTACAAATGATCGTTCTTATTGGTGAAATATTTAATTGAGTTATTTTATCTATTGCTTCCACACACGCACACGTTTCACATTAGTATGCCTCTGACAAATCTAGTAGCATGGACAAAAGATACTAAAATGCTCTGCCCTTTGAAATGTTTCCATAAATTTCAGGTACCAAGGATAATAAAATCACATATTACACAAACCAGAAAGATTACTAGGAATGACTATTTTGCATCAATAATTGTTGGGTTTAAGCACAAAGTGATTAGCAGTATCAGGTAATGTAGACAACATGATTGGGTTGTTTGGATTCAAGTGGGCGGAAGTGAGGAAGTGGGAAGTGTCATTTCCCACTTTCGCTGTCCATCCAAACACCGAAAAAGAAAAATAGAAAAAACCTTTTTCCTTTCCTCTTTTCTCTTTTACACAACCATTTCCTCATTTTCAAGGTGCTACAGTTAATTTTGTGCTCATGTAAATCTCATTTGTAATAAGTTATAGCTCAAAACAGTTAATTTTGTGGTCATGTAAATTTTATTTGCATTCTAGTTATAGTTCAAATTTTTTCATAATTACTTTTTATTTTAATATTATTTTACAGTCAACTTTATGGTCAATCTTTCCCCTTCTATTTTCACATTACCAACCAAACACCAGAAAAGACATTACACTTTTCCAATCATACTTCCCAACTATCATCCAAACACCGGAAAAGAAATACAAATTCTCATTTTTCAAAAGAAAAAAAATCTCACTTCTCACTTCCCCTCACTTCCACCCACTTCCGAGCATCCAAACAGCCCCAATATGACGGATGAATTCAAATTTGGTGCTAATTTCTCGGCTTAATCTGTGGTGCAAATGTGCAATCTATTGCCAAGTCTACAGTTTTATTTCGCATTAGTCTTTAACATTATAATTAATACCCATATTCCTCTGTAAGACCTCAAGGATATATCCTGCATCTCATCTCTTTAGGTACTTTAAGTCTGTTAATTTGCTTCGAGTTAAGTGACTTTCTGCTGGATTTGTTGAAATTCTTTGCAGAACTAATTTAAATTGCTAAAATAATCTACCAAATATTATGCTATAAACTGTGAAGCCACAATCCCTAGTCACCTTCCATGCTACTACACACAAGTAAGATTGGTAACAAGGCTTTGCATTCATCTTTTGACAGCTGAATGAACATTGTTAAACAACTGGGGAGATGATGAATGTGCTGCTTCTTGGACACATGTAGGAAGATTTCTCTTCTGTGCGGCCATAATTTTATGACATATGTCAATTCGAATCAGTTCTTGATCATCTTATAGAAATTTCATTTATATTTTTTGCATGCACTATGATATGAAGGTGCTTTCCCACATTTTCTATAGTAAAAACTGTATAAGATGATGAAATGAGACATATTGCCTCTATATAGTTGTATATTTGAAGTTATTTGTTTTTAGTTCGTACACATTATTGTTTCAAAAATCAATGCTCTCTGTTGTCAATATGAACAGTCGATGATATTGTCACATAAAAAGGGAGAAAGCAATCTGATGATGAAGCACATAGTTGTCAGAATTGGCACCAGGCCCTTGGCTCAGCTCTTAGATACCCTGGTGTCATTTTCTTTTAATCTGATCACCTTTTTGAAAGGAGGGAAAATGATAGAAATGAAATCTATAATATACAATGGGACATCTTGTCAAATTGATATCTTCTTGTGAACCTAATTGTACTAGTAGATATAGGATGATTGCAAACATGGTCGTAATATGCTCAATTATGTTCTATATTAGTGTCATCAATCATTACCTTAGCCTGGCTCCTTTGCGTGTTTGCTGAACTTCCAACCGTGTTCTCTTCACACACTCACAGTATTTCTATCAAACTAATGGACTTTTTTGTGCTACTTTGACTCTTTGATAATCAATTTCTAACTATTGTAATCATATTCACAACAAACTTTTGTGATGTTTACAACCAACAATCGGTTAATTTTGAGGAAACTATCATGAACTTTATGATTCGTAACCTTTCTGAAGTTTCATCAATTTTTTCAGATAACTACCCTCCATAAGTCCTCCATTAAAAAGTGGTCACATGTTTAACGCATGACTTTTGTGATCAAAATACCTCTAGATTTATAGTTAATATTGTAAACTAGGTTTAAGTTGGAATTTGTCATAGAAATTATAAGAAACAATCTATTTGCCATAAAAAATATCTTATAATTCACAAATAATAAAAATTTATGTAATTATTTATTATGTACATTTCTAGTAAAAATGAAAAATACAAGGGTAAATTTTTAACTCTAAAATGAATGCAAGGATAAAACTGTAATTTGAAATTCTGTTGACGAATGTATGGCAGTTATTTTAAGAAAGGCTCAAAGTTCATGGCAGTTTAGTGAAACAAACCAAGTTCAAGGAGGTGTGTATAATAAGTAAATTCATGGTAATTTAGTGAAAGATGTAGAAAGCTCATGGTGGTTTTCTGAAATTAAGCCAATTTGATTACTGTATTCAGAACTTTGAGACGTTTCCTTCAGTAATCTATTATTCAACGGCCACTAAGCCTGGTATGCTACTGTCTGATTTCCGTACTCTTGGTTCTATATATAACCAGAATGTTAGCTTTTCATTTGTGAAGTCATTATTACTATTGCTATGAACACCTCCTGTAAGTTTGGTAACCTGCGTTAAGTATTTAACATTTCTAGTTATTCTTAGCTAAACGATTATCCAATGTTCTCTTTCCCATTGTTTAGTTTCTCTTGTGAGATCCATTTAGAATGACTGGTTTGGGATTGAGTTGAGATAGTGTTAATATAGAAATTTAGTTGTGGATTTTTTTTTTGGCTATTTTCTTAATACCCCTTAAACTTTCAGGTTTTTCAGCACCCCCTCAACTTTCAAAATCTCAAAATGTTCCCCTCAACTATCTTCAAAATTCTCAGAAAACCTCTTTCCATTAACTGTCCGTGTGGCTGGTGGTCACGTGTCTTTCATGTGTTTATTTTATGATGAAATTAGCCTTAGTTCATCATTTGCTGTTCACGTGTTTCTTTTGTGAGGGGAGGGGCAACAAAGTCATTTTCAGGTTGCCGTTAATGGTATTATGGGCTAAAGTAACAAACAGATAGTTTTAATGAAATTACCCTTAGTTCATCATTTGCCTTTCACGTATTTCTTTTGTGAGGGGCAAGAAAGTCATCATCAGGTCGCCGTTAATGACGTTATGGGCTAAAGTGAGAAACACATAGTTGATGGGGGTATTTTTGGAATTTGAAAGTTGAGGGAGGTTATCTCGGAAAACCATGAGAGTTTAAGAGGTATCAAGAAAATAAGCCTTTTTTTTAGTATTATGGATTGTAATACGTTGGGCTTCATGCCAGAGGATTATTAGTTTGATGCGAGGAAATCTTTTCACAAATTTTCGCTATGTAAACTTTTAATTATGAATTGTCACAAAAATTTTCTGATAGAAGATTGCTCCAGATTCTAGGAGAATCATGCTTTTTGTAGTGGTCGGATTTTAATCTGCACCAAGATCACGACACGTATCCCATCTTATCAGGATCGCCCAAAACAGACAACAGACATGTCAGCAGAGCACTTTCTCGAGCACCATTCAGCCATTTCCGAGTAACTCCTTCCGATGACCACCGTCCCGAGAACTCTCATGCTCCGAACACTTTTCCGAGCACCACTCAGCCATTCCCGAGGTCAACTCCTCTCACTCCGAGCAAGACAACTACAACAACCGACCTTATTGATTTTCACCTTCAATTCAGCAATCAAGACTCTTAATTCACGGAGTCAGTTACGCCGTCAGATCATCCCACATTTTGAACGTTGCAACAACACTTGCTCTAGAGCGGATGGTTACAGATGGCAGCAGAAATCACTCCAATAATCAAGAGCATAATCTGAGCAGTTATGAAAAAAATCTCAACATGCAAATCTTGCAGTTATGGATATTCGTAATATCTGCATCTTTGATTACGGCGTGCAGGGTATTTATACACTTGGACCTCCATCAAATAAAGAGATCGAATCATAGAGAATTGAATCTGTAACAGAGTGCTGAGAACTCCTTGTAATCTTTTGATTTAGTGGAATCTCTCTTGGCATCGTGGTTTTTCCCCTTTGCAGGTTTTTCACGTAAATTCGCTGGTGTTTGCATTGCTCCATTTTCTCTCTTACAAAATGAGTGTAGATAAATTTTCCCGAGGAATTTACCTCTACACTTTTTAATATCATTGTAACATTATCCTTTCAATGGTCTGATCATCAGACCATTGTATCTAATGTCCTATGTTCATGATGCTCTCTGAGATAGGTTGTTTTCGTAGACTATGAAATTGAATACAATCATGACTCATGGCTTTTGAACACAATTACATACTACAAAGATCAACCAGACATCTCCTTGTGAGGGTTCTATTTATGTAAAATGTTTCAGAAAACAAATTTTGAAAATAACCAAGAGGCCTAATTTACTTTTTTTTCGAGCTTGAATTCTGAACTGGGTTTCTCTTCAAATCTCCTAGGTATTACAAGAAAACAAATGGTGAAATTTGATCTTTAATCAGTTATGACATGAAAGATCATCAAAATTTTCTTGCTTGCACTGTAATAGAGATGCTTTTATTTGTTTGAAAGGCTAAATCTCTGGAACATGAGGTTTTGTTTTTCATTTAAGTTACCATAGCTGATGTCGGTCAAGGATAATTGTGTTAATTCACCACCTGTTGATATGAGGAATGACAATAACCTGTTGATGATAAACTCTTATGTCCGGGCTCAGCAACTGGAATACAAGGCAGTTGATGCAAAGAAATATATCATGTACAAGGAGACAGCATGGCCAACTTATGCCTTCATGTGAACCTAGAGGTACTAATAATAGATCACAAGGGCTAATATGCACGGAAAAAAATAATATCAATGCTTCATTTTAGGAGCCATATCACTATCCTCTGAATTATTGCTACAACCGACTTTGTTGAATGATAATCGCAGTATCCACGATTTCTCTTTCTATGTATATTCATGGAGTGGCTGTTAGCTAGCCACGTAATTCACGGATGCTGTCTTAATCATAATAACTGTAAAATGATCTTTGATTAAGCAGTAAGCAAGATATTGTCCATTCCTTGCATCATTTAGAAGTCAATTTTTTTTTTCTTTTGGTTTCTGTTATGTCACTAAATCATAGTCAAGTAAGCAGTAACGAAAGTAATGGTTCCTTTTAGGGCCTCTGTATGCATTTTGATTGCTTGATCAAACCACATACTAATTACCGCGTTCTCATGATCACCGCAGTAATGGGAAATCAGGGACTACGGCAATCAGCGGCAACAAAGGAGCACGCCGGAAACCTAAAAGGCCAGTTGGCAGGTATGGGAGGCCTTTGAGAATCCCCTCTGTTCGCTGATACGCATACTCTCATTCAGATAATGAATTCTAATTCATCAGAATCATGCTCATGTGTTGCAGACCTAGGTCACATGCCTGGAAATGAGGAAGAAAATGTGTAGGTGTACCATGCAGAAGGAACAGCTTGTCATTTTGATGTCTTCTTGCAAACACAAAGAGGTACTATTAGATTAGGCATAGCCATTAGCCCACATAGGCTGAATGCATACAGAAAGAACAATCATTCTTTATTTGTGGGTACCATATTGGCATCTTTCTTCCCATATCATCACTACATCCAACATTTTCTTTTATGTTTGCTTGACTCTGCCATGCTCCTTCCATTTTTGAGCACAGAGTGCATGGTTGTCAACCAAACAAATACTTAAAGACAACAACACACTCATCACACAATATTTGTTCTATTTATGGAGTGACACAAGCAAGCAGTAGGCAAAAAACACCATCATGTGATCTTAATTATACATCTTTGTAGTTTTGTGAACTTGTGTCAAACTTCAATGTGTGAACCTTGTGACCAAGATTGTGTGCTTGTTTGCTATTGTTTGGTAAAAACAAAAACTTTAACAAACAACAGCTGTATCTTGATTTTTTTTCTTTTTCTCTCTTGATCGTCGTTAATTATCTTGATACTATTGATTCTTAATTATCAGACATTACAAGGATATGCTACAAGAACAGCAGCAGCAACACACTTTCTGCAACACAAATCTAGAGATGAGATGCACATTGGTTTGTAGTTATTTAACCAACACATGCCTGATGGCTAAAAATACAGGTGTGAGACAGCAGAACTTGAGTGTCGTTTTGGAATGTTGCTTCTAATTGAAATAAAATAAAATGTCAAATCCAAAATTAAGATGCAAAATGATGTGATCATTCACTAATACAGAGACATTCACAGGCTCATGGAAAGAGATGTTCCACTGAACTAAGCAAGGATCCAGAAAGAGAGAGCTGGTTGCAAGAGAGGACAACATTACAAATTCCATTATTTGTTTTTTTTTTTTTTTTAAGTCACAGTGGGGGCTTGTGAAGGACAATAATTAGTAGATTTACAGTGCAAATGAGGGCAGCAGCTTGCTTGTTTATTTGTATCACTCTTCTGTGAGTTGCATGGTTCTAGGGATGGCTAATACGGCGGGTCGACCCGCTTCGACTCGGCCCGCCCCGCCCCGCGCGACCCGTTTGAGTCCCACAGGGCGGGTTGCGGGTCAACCCAGACCGTCCCGTTTAGGGGCGGGTCAACCCAGAACCCGCCCCGTTTACCCGAGGTTGACCCGTCCCGTTTAAACGGGACGGGTCAGATTCGTCCCGTGACGAATCACGAGACGAATCGGGTCGGGGAAAATTTTCCCTAACCCATCCTCTTTTTTTTTTTAAGTCCTATATTATTATATATGTGAGCGGAAAATTAGTTTCAGACTCCTATTTTATTTATTTATTTTTTTTAAACCCTCAACAGCTTAAAAAATTACCTATTGGGATAAATTTGAAAATTTTAAAAATAAAATAATAATAAAAATCCGAGACGGGTCTAACACGTCTCAGCGAATCCGGGTGACGAATCACCCGATTCGTTACCCGATTTTTGATTTGTCTCGTTTGGATTCGTTACGAGACGGGTTCAACCTGTCTCGTAACGGATTCGTTAGCTAACGGGACGAATCAACCCGATTCGTCCCGTTAGCCATCCCTACATGGTTCATATTCCCTTTTGGGCAATTAAAAAAATTTTTGATATTTTTATCATTACTGGACAAAGTTCAAAACAGAATACAGAAAAAAACCAGGCTGTGTAAATTATCTTATGCGGCAATAAAATCTGATAGTTTTTAATTTTCAATAATAAGTAAAATATAAATAGGTGGCAGCGACCGTTGACTGAGAGAGGAGGAAGACTGCGGGCACAGTACCGTACGAGGTGACGCACTGGTGGACTCTGTAGAGGGGCTGAGCTGGAGCCAGCCACTGCTACTGGTGGGTCCCGGTCTGAAATGATTTGTGGGTCCTGGTGGCACGTGAGAGCCAAGCGACCACACGTGGGGCTGGCCCCAGCTATAGACTGTTATTGAATATTTCCTCAAAAAAAATATATGTTGGAATATTTGGAGATCTTTGTCTTTTTGATTTTGTAAATTGACTGGAATCATTGATGATGTGGGGAGAATAGGGTGCAAATGGGTGGGGTTCACCCAAAACTAACCCGTGAAGCACCTTTGTGAAACGAGTTGGGAATAGGGAGGGGGTCAAATGGCCGGCCCGGGCACGGTGGGCCAAATGGACAGGCAGAGCGGATCCCGCTCCGTCCCGCCTTTAGGAAACTCGGGTACGGCCTGTAACCCAGCCGGTTTGGCCTGTGTCGGACCCGGTTTTTTATTAAGAAATTGAAAATAAAAATCTAAAAATTTCTAAGTGCATGCTGATTTTTTTTTTTTAAATTCTAAAGAATTCTCAAAAGTTTCTAAGTAAAAAATTTGGCAAAGAAAATTATAATTTGTAAAATGAAAATGTAAATTTATTATTAATAGTGCAATAAAATGGATATAAAAAATAAATACAAACTGAAGTATAAATAAAAAAAATAGATTTATTATTCATAAATAAAAGAAACACAAGTCTTCAAACAATTTATTATTCATATATAAAAAGCTACAAAGTCTTCATTCATTTTTTTAGAGAGTCTTCGATGAGATCGTCAATGTTCTATTTGGCTTCTCTTTTCCGCATCTGGCCAATTCTCCTCATATATGGTCATCTCGATTGTATTGGACGCCAGACGGTTCCTCGTATCAATTAGCACTCTACCACCTGTACTAAAAGCATACTCTGATTCTACTGTAGATACCGGAGGGGTTAGTAAATCACATGTTACGAAGGAAAGTATAGGATAAGTTGATATCTGTAATTTTCACTATGTAAAAATATTAAAATTATCAAATCATGAGTGTTTTTTGCAATTATTTTTTCAAAAATTTTTCCCTAAGTCCATTCCACCCGTTGGGGGGTTATTTGCAAAAAATTGCAAATACAACCCCAACAACCCAAAAAGCTGTTGGGGGTTTGCAAATATTTTTGTTGCAAAAATCCCCTCCAATGGCTCTCTTGGAGATGAGGGTCGGGTTGATCCGCATATCACGTGCTCAATGCTCTTGAGCAGTTGGGGCATGCGGCACGGGCGAGCCAGGCAAAAGCCTGTGCCCGGGCATACCGGGCACGCGCCAGGCCCGGGCTATGCACAAACAGCCCGAGCCGCTTTATCCAAACCCGGGTCCGGCCCATGGGGGAGCCGGACTTGGGCCTGGTCTAGCCTGGGTATCACCCAAGTCGGTCCGTGCCCATGCAGGTTGCCTGCTGCCCGGCTCAGTTGACATCCCTAATTGGAAAGAAGAAAGAACATAAATCAAATACACAATCAAAGACGTCAAAATTTTACGTGAAAAACTCAAAACCAGGAAAATCAAAAGAGCCGCATGCAAATTCACTATATTATCAGAGAAATTACAGGAGAAGAAGAGAGAATCTCACAGCCACTCTGTATTACAATGACATACACATACATAGCCATCTTTTTTTAGAGAAAAAAATAGGGTTAAGTTATGAAATCACCAAACTGTCATTGACGTGTTCTTCAAGTTTCACGGGTTACGAAGCTTTCAGACTGGGCCGCTTCTCCGCTATACATCTCCGAGGTGCTACTCTGCACTGTCGCTGCGGAGTGCTCCTCCGAAGTGATGATTTGAATGCTCCTCCAGAGTGATATCAAGCTGCCACTCCAGAGCGAGACTCCGACTTTACCCTCAACATGAAATTCTGAACTCTCCCAACATCTTTACCATGAGTGTTTCACTCTCGTTCTGAAATCTCCAAGAGGGACTTCCCGCCCCCCTCCAACCCCCACGGCGACCTAACCGCATAGGTCAACCTGTGTAGGGAGACAAATTGTCAAGGCTATAATTAGGCTCTACCACTTAACATGACCCGAATGCTTTAATCAAATAGACATGATATGTATATCTATGAGTGCAAACGGATATATGGATATCAATCTGGATTTGTATTTGGCTCGGTTGTGGATACAGATACGAGTTTTTTCTACTGAACCAATCTGTCTGTTGGCGTCTTTATTTGTGATTGAAAAATAGATATGGATATGATAAATATTATATTTAATTTGTACATGAAGCCCCTGGGTACCGGTGTCTAGTGTCTCATTAATTCATGATAAATAATGCATAGTTAGCTAACCATGTCTGTCTGTTTGGTTGTCGTAACTGGCCGTAATTCGTAGTTGTAATTGGTAAAGTCTTTACAATTGTAAATGAGTTACATGTATGTAAATTTTACGGTGTTTGGTTGGTAATATAAATTGTAAAGTGGGAAAATGTATTGTACTTTACGGTGTTTGGTTGTCGTAATGTATAAGTCGTAAGTGAAAAAGTTGACCACAAAATTAACTATTTGGTGATTTTAAAAATTTAATACTGCAAATAA
>JAVJIF010027941.1:0-26817 GCA_038442645.1 Agave tequilana | reverse complement strand
TTTTATTCCTTGTCGAAAGACTTCAGATGCTGTAAATGTGGCCAAGCTATTCTTCCATGAGATTGTAAGACTACATGGTATATCAAATTCCATTGTATTAGAACAAGATAGAAAATTCTTGGCTACTTTCTGAATGACATTGTGGCATAGGCTCAACACTTCCTTAAAGTATAGCACTACTGCATATCCTCAAACAGATGGTCAAATAAAAGTTGTAAATTGTACTTTAAGAAATTTTTATACCAAGTATTTGTGGAGATAAATCTAAGTAGTGTGATCATGCTTTACCACAAATAGAATTTGCTTATAGTAGTATCTTTTTGCTGTTGTTTACAGAAAGTATCATGTCATGCTCTCAACTCTGTTCAGTTACATGTTGGTGACAAAGTTAGTGTGCAGCCAATGCTATGACAGAACAAGCGCGATCTATTGAAGAAGAGGTCAAGAAGAAGCTAGAACAATCTAATGCCAGATACAGAGCTACGACAGATAAGCTTAGGCGAGAGAAGTTGTTCTCTAAAGGAGATATGATTTTGATGTTTCTGTGAAAAAAAAATTATCGTCCGGGTCTTATAACAAGCTGAGGCCCAAGAAATATGGACAGTATAAGATTTTGAAGAAGATTAGTACTTATATTGTTGATCTTTCAATAATATGTCAATATCTAGACTTTCAATATGACAGACCTCTTTCAATATCATCAAGAATAGAAGGTTTATCCAGATCTTCACTTAATGTTGAGTTCTTTGGAAGTGAAGGGGACTGGTTTAGGAGAGCTCTTAGATGACTCCTAGTTGTTTTAGTGTTTTTTTTTTTTTTAGTTTCCTTTTTCTTTTCTTTGTTTTCTTTTCTTTGGTTAGTTTGCTAAAGGTTTATGACTCTTTTATTAGTTTATTTTCACTTGACTCTTTTATTGGTTTGTTTCCTATAAGATTTATACTCTTTTGTTGGCATTCTCTATACAAAGTCTTTTGAAATTCTCTGTAAGCATCTTGAAGTTTAATAAATTTGAAAATTGTTTCCTTTCTTTTCTGATAAACTTAAGGGTTGAACCTAACATTTTATTTAGGGTTTGTCGGCGTTAGAACGAGATCTAGTTGAACGCTATCGCTTCTAATCTGTGTTGTTTTCTGGAGGATCAACCCAAACTTAACCCAAATTTTTTTTTTGAAGTTGCTTCCAGACTCAAATCTAACCCAACCTGACAAAATATTACCCATCTGAAATTTGGTTGGTAGCAAATTGGGTTTGGGTTAATCCATCCCACTTGCACCCCAGTGATAAATACTCAGATTAGGTTTGTAGAAAAAGTGACACGAAGTATATTTTACTTTTGAGGACAGTTAAGTGTTAGTATATGCAAGCGGAATTTAACTCTAGATCTCTTACTATAGGGAAGTTCTTGGACTTGGGTTGGCTCTTTCACGCGAAAGATCGTGATGGCTCTTCGCACTGTGGGCTATCCGTCAAAGCTGATGGAAGGCCTGAAGAGGGAGAAAGTTAAGAAAACACGTATTGTGGACGTGTTTTTGTTTTTTCCTCTCTCCTGTTCCAGGCCGTCCATCAGCTGTAGCAGACTACCCACATCGCTTAAAGACCATCAGCTGGTCCTTTGCGCGAAGTAGCCAACCCCAGCTCGAAGCTCCTTTTTTTTTTTTTTTTTTTGGAGAATGTAAATTTTATTTATCAAAACTGTAAGAAAGCCAAATCGGCAAACTACCCCTTACAATGTATCCTCACAGCCAAACTCAAGATCCTATTAGTCGACTAATCACAAGTTTAGTCGACTAATAGTAGTAGTCGACTAACCCCAATTACTAGTCGACTTGAAAAGTGTTCTGGAAGTAGCTTTGTTCTCTGTTTATGCTCCAGTCGACTATATCAGAATACCTAGTCGACTATACATTAATCTAGTCGACTAGATCAGAAAGCCTAGTCGACTAACATGCACCAAGTCGACTAACCATAAAGTTAAGTCGACTAAGAAGTTGAGCTGGATGTATCCATCTTCTCTGTTGCCGCAGGAGTCGACTATACCAAAACATCAGTCGACTATATAAGATTGTAGTCGACTAGAACCACCCACTAGTCGACTAATCCTTCATTCTGTTACAAGTGAACAAAGTGTGGTCCGTCACAGATAAACAAAGAGTGTAGAGAGGTAATAAATTCTCTATTTTCTCTCAACCAATTAGAGTCTCGGCCATACAAAATTTAGAGTTTATTTATCATTTTCTCAATGAATAAGAATGAACATGGAAGTTAAAAAGGCAATGAGTTGAGACTAGGTACTTGTAAATTGTCATCATCATCTCCTCCAAATTTCTAACAAACCAATTTGAAGTACCATTAATTCTCTTTTTTTCAACTTCATACCTCTTAGGATCTCTCAAGCAAACAAGAAATTTGTACCTTTCAGCATTCTTAAACAAAGTTGAGCTAGTCAGAGGACCCACTTGGAACCTCTATACCTAACCCCAAGTGCCAACCCATGGGCATGCTTTTAGGTAATAACCCTCTTGGTGCCATTTGTGGGAGTAAAAAAATACATATTTCATACAGTAGTTCATTTTGAATCGCAATGTCAATACTGTTTTTATAATTCTCAATGTTATTTTTACTATTTTCAGTATCATTCACAATACTATTTTTATCATTCTCAATGCTATTTTCATCATTCAAATTTTAATTTTCTACAAACTTATAACTTCTGTGTCTGATAAAAAAATGGCAAAGACGAGTAAAACTGCACGGAGATAGTATCATTGAAAGAGGACTTTAATTATAATTCATGTCATTGTTGGAAAATTGTTTTGAATCTTGCAATAAAAGTGCATTCTATCTTGTTTGATGGCCATATTCATGGTACACGTGCCAGTAAGGAGTGACATTAAGAAAGAAACATCTCCAATGCATCCAACTCCACCGAAATTGTTGATGTGGACAGATTATTGTGGGGGCCTTTGCATGTCAATAGTTATATTAGCAAGCCATTATCCTTTCGTTATGTTTTTATCCTTAACTTTTTTTTTATTTTCCAAAGCTTTGAAAGAAATGTGATATTCATAGATTTAGCTACTCGTCACTAAGTATGTGAGTATTGTACATCCTCAAACAGATGGTCAAAGAGGTCGCGATTCGTACTTTAAAGAATCTGACTCGAAGTACATATTTATGGAGGTAAACCTACGCAGTGAGATCGGGCTTTACCACAAATATAGTTTGCTTATAATAATATTGTTCATAGTTTATCTGGTATTTCTCTTTTTGCTGCTGTTTACAGAAAAGTGTGATGTCATGCTCTCGACTTAGTTTAGTTACATGTTGGTGACAAGTTAGTGGTGTAGCCAATGTTATGACAGAACAAGTGTGATCTATTTAAGAAGAGGTTAGAACAAGCTAATGCTAAATACAAAGCTGCAGCGGATAAGCATAGGCGAGAGAAGGTGTTCTCTGAAGGAAATATGATTTTGGTGTTTCTACGCAAGAAAAGATTGCCGGTTGGGTTTTATAACAAGCTGAGGTGCTAGAAGCATAAAAGATTTCAAGAAGAGTAATGCTTATCTTGATCTTCCAGATGATATGTCACTGTTCAAGACTTTCAATGTGGCAGCCCTCTTTCTAAATCATTCAGAACAGAAGGTTTATACAGGTCTTAACTTGAGGTCGAGTTCTTTTGAACACAAAAACCCACTCTTCAAAGCTAAAAAGGCTACCACATAAGAAATTTGAAGAAGTTTACAAACTAGCTTTAGGTATTATAACTGTTGTGCATATTGTATTGAAAGTTTAAACCATGTTGTCAAAAAGATACTAGGGGGGAAAAAAACTCTATTCACTAGCAAATAGTATACTAATAACTAAATAAGTCAAAGTAAATTCATGCGAAATAATATTTACCTTGATTTACCAATAGTTTTGCAAAATAAGTTGTATTAGCAAAAACTTCAAAGTTTTTAGAGTTAGTAAAATACAAGGACTTATCTAAACTTTGATGATAAAGGAAATTGTTCTTAGAAATTTCTGCATAGTTGCATGTTAGATTCATTAGATACACAGAGGGGGGGGGGGGGGGGGGGGGGGGGGGGGGGGGGGGGGGGGGGCGGTGTTGGGAATGTATATTTGCTAAATGAAGAGAAAAATATAAATTAGCATAATCACTAAATTTTCATGAACACGTGTTTTACACATGCTATTGGAGAATAGTAGTGAAATAAATACGTCATCATCTATATTGGGGATAAAGTGGCCTGAGTCGGTTAGAGCACAAGCTCCCCATGAGTCACCGGTTCGAAACCACAATGCGGACACTTATTTCTCCCCAACATGACCCCGATCAGGCTCCGGGTTTACTCCCCGGAGATCACCGACGAATTCTGTCAGCGGTTAAGTTAATTAGCAAAAGAAAAAAAAATCCATGAAAATGGATAACTCTTTAGATCCTTCTTACATACAGGGGATGTTTGTTTGGTCGTAAAAGCCATAAAACATTGTAATTCGTAATGACTCATAATCCAATTACAATTACGGTGTTTGTTTGGACCTTAATTCGTAAAAGACTTACGCAACTCAACTACCACTCACTTGCAACCAATTACCACTCACTTACAGCCTACATACAGTTAATTTTGTGGTCATGCAAATTTTGTATTATTTTTTATGTTAATATTAATTTTTTTAATATTTAGCATTTTTAGTATTTATTTGCAATATTAAAAAATTTTAAACCACCAAATAGTTAATTTTGTGGTCAACTTTTCCACTTACGACTTACACATTACGACAACCAAACACCGTAAAATACAATACACTTTCTCACTCACAACGTTATATTACCAACCAAACACCATAAAACTTACACGCATGTAACTCATTTACAACTGTAAAAGAATTACCAATTATGACTTACAAATTACGGCAAATTACGACAGCCAAACAAACCCATGACCTAAATCTATTCAAACCTAAGATGTTTCTATCTACAATCTACTTTAATTAGGATCTAGCTGGCCCAATGTTAACTGGTCATGTAAACTTTATTTGAAATATCATGAGAAATCAATTATCATCTACTAGCTATATGCATCAAAGTTTCCAATTAAGTTAGTGTTGTTGTGAAAATTGTTGATTGGGGAGATGGTTCTAAAAATTATCACATATAAATTAATGTGAAAGATATTCATAATGACCATATGCATCTTACATGTTCTATCAAGGAACGTAACTTTGTGAGAAATACATCTCAGTTAGTTCTTAATTTTACGTTGGTAAAGAAGTAATCTTGGTGTAAATAACACACACACTTGATCCTTCATGCAAATAAATCTCTTAAAAACTATTATTTAGAGATATTTAGGTGTTTAGGCCTTGAAATTATGCATCTAAACTTTGTCTTTAACTAATGAGCTGTATTAGCTAAAATTGACGAAGTATAATAGGACTAAATTAAAATTGTTCTTAGTTATCCGAATACTATTTGTCGCTAGTTTGTGTACTAGATATTGTAGGTATGATGGAAACAAAAGGGGAAATGTTTTAAAAAAAAAAAGATATTAAAATTATTTTATATGCTAAATAAAGAGAAATTTTTATAAATTAGCTAAAAACAATAAAGTTTAGCATGACCAAATAGACCAATCCCACATGAAGGGAGGTTTCTATCAAATTATTGTCTACCCAAAAAAAAAAAAAAAAAAAAAATCTAGTAGTTAGTTCATACACATAAGTTACGCTAGTATGCTTGTTTGGTATTTTGAAAGAGAGGAAAGAAGAAGAGAGGGAGAAAGAAGAAATGAAGAGGGGAAGAGCATCTTCCTTCTCCTCTCAAAGTTGTTTATTGAGTAAAATTGGATGAAGAAGGAATCTCAAAAAAAAAAAAAAAAAAAAAAAATTAAAACCCCCCAAAAATATCGTCGCCCTCCTCGTCGTCCTCGTCGTCGTCCTCTGTGACGTCGACGATCTTGCCATAATCTCCACTGTCGTCCTCTATCATCGTCGTCGTCATCTGCGTCGTCCTTATCGGTGCGGGAAGGAGATGGAGGGTGGGGGAAGGATATGGGTGAGAGGGGAGGGATTAAAAGAGAGTTTTTTTTTTCATTGATCCACGAACTCGGGCTCTCTTTAGCTCTTTTGAGTGGGAAAAAAAAAAAAACCCCTCCTTCTCTTCTGCCACATCGACGGCCACCGTGGAGGAAGAGGTCCCCACAAAACAAACAGTGAAAGAGAGAAGAGATCCCATCTTCCCTCTCTTCCAACCAAAACAAACAGCCCAGGAGTGGTGTCTCACCTACAACTACCATATCATAGCTTCAACAAGATGCATAGAGCACAAAGTAGTGTAGTAGGCAAACACCCATCTAGAGTGCACAAACACCTTTTACATCCTCACCTTTTTGTTTTGTATATTTATTGTATACACACATATGTAATCAATCATACATTAGGGAATCGCCCTTTCAAAGGGTAGTAGTCAATGTTGTCAACCCACCACAATCCTTAGAAAAGCAAAAGAACATCTCTACTTATAAATACCAAGGGGGAGAGCTTCTCTTGTCCTCCACAATCCATTCCCCCCTTGTCTAATTTGTAGCACATGAACCCCCCAACAAAGCAAGAATTTATTGTAGCCCCCCTCTAAAACCCCACTTCTCATAGAAAACCCCCCCCCCTCCTCAAAATTCAATCGAATAATTAGAAAAATAAAATAAAATAAAAATTTCCTCGCCGCTTCTCTGGCCCCCCGCATGGACATGACCTGAATTCAACTGCCCCCCACCTGTTCGCCGAAACGACCCAACGAGCAGCAGCAGCAATGGAGCCAGCAACCACCACGGCGGAGAGAGCCCGCGCCGTCGGCGGCGCCTAGCGCGGCGGAGGAGGCGGCCGCCCGGGTGGCGAGGAAGCGGTACGAGACATTGGTGACGATACGGACGAAGGCGATCAGAGGGAAGGGGGCCTGGTACTGGGCCCACCTCGAGCCCTTCCTGCTCCTCTCCGATACCGGCCTGCCCAAGGCGGTGAAGCTCCGGTGCTCGCTCTGCGACGCCACCTTCTCCGCCTCCAACCATCCCGGACCTCCACGGATCACTTGAAGAAGGGCTCGTGCCCAAACCTCTCCTCTTCGAGCGTCACTCCCCCGCCACCTCCGCCTCCGCCTTCGTCGTCGTCGGCGAGGCCGATCTCGTCTGCTCCTCCTTTGAGCAGGAAGAGGCCCTCGAAGTCCGCGCCCGCCCCGGCCGTCGTCGCCTCTGATCCTCCGCCTCTGCTCCTGCCGTGCTCGTCGCAGCCCGTGGTGCTGTCCGGCGGGAAAGAGGATTTGGGCGCTCTCGCTATGTTGGAAGACAGCGTGAAGCGGCTGAAAAGCCCGAAGGCCTCGCCTGGCCCGCCGCTGCCTCGGCCGCAGGCCGAGGCCGCGCTCTCTCTGCTTGCTGAATGGGTGCTTGAGTCCTGCGGTGCTGTCTCTTTGTCTTCTCTGAACCGCCCCAAGTTCAAGGAGTTCCTCCATCAGGTCGGGCTGCCGGCCGCCGATCCCCGCCGCATCGCGGGCCCGGTCCTCGAGTCTCGGTACCGGGAGGCGGTCGTCGATTCCGACGGCAAGATTCGGGATGCTGCTTTCTTCCAGCTGTCCTCTAGCGGGTGGAGGAAGCAGAATGCTGCGGCAGAGGAGCACAAGTTCGTGATCCTCTGGGCCAATTTGCCCAATGGCGCCACCGTCTTCCACCGTGCCCTGCTCACTGTGGCCTCCGCCCCTTCCAATTACGCCGAGGAGGTACTCCGGGATGCTGTCAGCGGGACGGCGGGCGGCACTGCGGAACACTGTGTCGGGATTGTTGCTGATAGATTCAGGTCCAAGGCTCTGTTCAGTCTTGAGAACCGGTATCACTGGATGGTGAATCTCTCGTGCCAAGTTCAGGCCATCGGCAGTCTGATCAAGGATTTCGCCCGCGAGCTGCCCCTCTTCGAGACTGTGGTTGCCAACTGCTTTAAGGTAGCTAGCTACTTCAATAAGCGGTCTCAGCTGAGGAGCATCTTTCACAAGTATCAGCGTCAAGAAGCCGATAGGACTCAGCTCCTCCGAGCCCCATTGGACATTGAGGATGCCATAGCTAATTTCAGCCCGGTGTTCTCGATGCTGGAAGATGTACTGGGGTCAATTGGGCCTCTCCGGTTGGCAGTTCTCGATGAGGAGTACAAGGTTGTGGGCAGTGAGGACCAGGAGGCGGTTGAATTGGCTGAGCTGATACAAGATGTGAGGTTTTGGAGCGATGTCGAGGCTGTCCATTCAATCGTGAAGTTGATCAAAGACATGGCTTGTGAGATGGAGGTCGAGAGACCGTTGGTTGGGCAATGCCTGCCCCTGTGGGATGAACTGAGGTCGAAGGTTCGTGAGTGGTGTAACAAGTTCAGTGTCGAGTTTGGGCCTGTAGATAAGCTGATAGATAAGAGGTTGAAGAAGAATTATCATCCGGCTTGGTCAGCGGCATTCATACTGGATCCGTTGTACTTGATTAAGGATGCGAGTGGTAAGTATCTCCCGCCATTCAAGCTCTTGACACCAGAACAAGAGAAGGATGTCAATAAGTTGATCACAAGGCTGGTGTCAAGAGAGGAAGCCCATATTGCATTGATGGAGCTGATGAAATGGCGGACAGAGGGGCTTGACCCCCTCTATGCTCAGGCTGTTCAGGTGAAGCAGCCTGACCCGTCAACGGGCAAGATGAAATTCGCAAACCCACAGAGTAGCCGGCTCGTGTGGGAGACATGCCTGAGTGAGTTGAAAACCCTCGGAAAGGTGGCAGTGCGGCTTATTTTCCTTCACACCACTGCCTCATTTCATCTCAGCCCTCACCCGCCAGTTCTCCAGTGGGTCAGAGGTCACAGCCGGTCCAGGACTGCAATGGAACGAGCAGAGAAGATGGTGTCAGTTGCAGTGCATGCGAAACTTGAAAGGAGGGACTTTTCGAGTGAGAAGGATGCCGAGCTCTTAGATGAAGGGGGTGATCATGCATTGCCGGAGGCTTCCCGCTCAGTGTAACATTTTCTGTTTCTATTTTTATTTATTTTTACCCTTTGCCCTTTAGGATTGGATTTCTAGGAATTGCTGAGATTTTTTGAATGGATTCTTCTATGTGCCCTTGTTGTTATTCTAACTTACTAGCTTACAGTATTGCCACCTCTACCAGGGCATTACAGACTTGGGGTGGGTGGGGTGGGGGGGGGGGGGGGGGGGGGGGGGGGGTATTGAAGTTGTTAAAACAAGGAAAGTCTTCTTGTTATAAGTTAGAATTGTTGAGGAACAGAAAACAGGAAGAATGATGTAAAACTTTGGTTTTAGAGAATAATTTTATATGAACTTCTCGGAAATTTTGTTCAGTATGATTCTTCTGTTTTACCATTTTTGTCGCCTCAATGCCCTTTGATGCTATGAATTGATTGGATTTAGTATGAACAAATGCATTACATTGATATTCTGCCTTCTGTTTTCTTTGCCACATACGTGGTATCACAGAACTTATATCTTCTGTTTACTTCATTTATGCTGTTTAGAACTGTTACATTTGATCCAGAAAACCATTACCTGGTTCAATAATTTGTTTTACACATATTAGATTTTGAATTTACTTTTTTTTACACTATGCGATCCATGAACATAATTTCTTCTAGCTGGAAATGTGGAATGTTAGAACTATGCACAAGAATTTATCTTGCTCTAGCATGCGCAATAGTTTCTGTGAAAGCCTGAATTAATTCCATTTCTGTATTTTTAATTTCTAAATTTTCTGTCACTTTGGCATACAATTCATATCTAGGTAACACCATCTAAGAAATATGAAACCTTTTCTGTTGGTTCTCTTCAGAACTGGATCTTACTAAGATTTCTCAAGTTGTAGTGAACTCCAAACTTCCACCTTAATCTTCTTCAAACCTTCTCCATTCAAATTCTAGCTCTTATTTTGTTTAAATTTTTTCTCATAGGATACCAAATCTTTCTCTTGGAGATGCAATCTTCATTCCTGCCATTGCATTGTTCTTGACCTGACAGCAAATTAGCAGTCACTTGGATAATGGCAGGACATATCACAACTTATGATTCTGCACGTGCCGGAATGGACGGCACTTTAAGGAGCAGTTAAGCATATCAATAGGGGCGGCTGAAGTTTGATTCATTCTGATCCTATTTGTCTCCCCTTAGTGGCTGTCATTCCATCTTCTCTGACATCACAACTCTGTGGTTGGTATCAGTCTCCATTTAAGAGAAGTAACAGAGGATGCTCTCAATAGTTTAAGCTCATGTATGGGCATTTAGCTATGAACACAACGCTCTCCTGCCTTCATCTCAGATTCCTTGCTAAAAATGCCTCCTGCTGCCTTTAAATTTGATCAGTACTTCGTAGTCTACAAACAAAAGTTATGTGATATTGTGATGGTTCTGCTCCAGACTAAAGTAGTAAGTGCTTCAGAACTGAACTGTACAGAAAATGCACTTCAAGAGACATTATTGTAGATACCCAATCCTTGTAAATGGAAAACTTTCTTAAAAGGATGCTCGCAAACTCTTAGAAGTCATGCCGATCTTGAACCAATTGTAGAAACTGTTTGTCTGATGTCTGAGGGTTTATCACATTGCTGGGGGAAATCCCTTAACTGCTTAGACCTTTAGAATCTTTTGTACACAGAATTACAAAAGGAATTGTAGGTGATGAATGTTAGGAATCACGGGCTTGGTGATTGTTGCAAATTGCAGCTGATCCCAGTGTGAACTAAGTTTTGGGTTGGTACTGATGTCTATTTGTAGGCTTACAGCCACCTGGTTGTGTCACCTCCATTATGCCGATCCATACATGAGCTTCACCTACGTGGAACTCCGTGTTTGATGAATCGTAAGATTTGAGGTTTTGTTGTTGTGATTAGATGTGCCTTTCCGCATTTTCCTGGTTGTTGATGACATGCCAGGTTGTTATAGCCCTATGGATCAACCTCAGAGGAAACAGTAGGAAACAAAAAATTAGGTTTAGGATCTTTGTAACTTAGGTTTCTTGGCTCCTCCTAGTCTCCCCCTGCTTCAGGGCGAGTGAAGACCCACGATGAAAGCAAATAGTCGTGACGCCTTCGTTTCTGCCTATTGGCGGAGATTCAGAAAACTTCTGTCATCTCACCTCATAAGCTCAAGCATGAGGTTGATCTCTTAAACTTTCCTACTTCCTTCAGAATTTTTGCTCGCCATCATTGCTGCAAAGCCTGGTGGGGTTGTCGGCCAAATTTTCGGGACAATGACCAGCCAACTGAGGAAGAGGCCCCAGCCATACTTTCCCCATGGGGAAAATTAGTAGAGGCAGATATGATGGGAGTCTCACTTAAAGGAACGACCAAAGACTTATCCGTGAGTAGTTGGTTACAATTTGCATGCCAACTTTACACTGTTGATGTGTTCATTGGCTTTAAAATCCATGAAGAAAAGTGTAGCCTTTTCAAAAAGGGAGGGGAAGTTTGATGAGAAGATGACAGACAGTGGGTCTAGAGACTAAAGTCACCTATAGAAACTATTAGTAGGAGATCATTTGTAAGAAACCTAGGGCATCATCATCATCATCATCTTCTTCTTCCTCCTATTTCTAACATGGGGAACCAGAGACAAGTGAAAAAGGGGGAGGGTCTTTTTCTGATCCCTAACTTGATAGGATGGACAACATGCTATGGTGATTTTGCCACTTAACCCAATGAGAGGGAAGGAGAAGAGGACTACGGTTTACTTTTTCTTCGACATATATCAGGATGCCACTCACTTTTGGCTTGATGATTCTCTTTATGGAACCTCTACAGTTGAATGTAGAGGCCCCTCTTTTGTGATGCTTAATGTCTTGTTCTTTCATTGTCAATCACGAGTGTGAAAAAAATATGTATCCTTCCGGTATTAGGATGGATACATACGATTTTATTGTTGGTTTGGAGCATAGATAAAGGATGAGAGTATTGATCTCTACATAAAAATTCGTCCATGGTACTAATTGTTAATTTAACATGGAAACTGGTCCTGAACGAAGAAAGGATTCATTTGGGATGAATTCGACAGTAATTCAAAGCCTTTTTCTTGTTGGGCTACGCGTGCAGGTATACGATACCAGTTTCAACTAAAAATTGTTGAATGTTCACTTGTCAAACGACTCGTTTTATATGCTTGCTATATGTAAGAAATAAAAGCCTGGCACAAAAAAACTGTCTCAGGTACTTAACAATTTGTTTTGTACAGAGATGAAAGTGATGAGCTGAAAAATTATTATAACCATCATTTTCCAATTACATTGGTATCCTTTTCAATAATAATATGCTTACATAATTTTCCCTATATGCATGTACAATGAGTGCAGCTCCTTTTGTTTTTCTACAGGTCCCTCCATCAAACACTTTGGACCATTCTGATTGTCCCTATTGGCCATTGCTAGTCCTCTTCTCTCAGGGACCCCATGTCTGATAATGATTTGAAGTGAAGAAAAATAGTGCAGAGGAAAAAGGCATGGGCAATTCATTTTGTAGTTTGGGCTCATTCATGGATTTGTGCTTCTGCATCCAAATTTTTTTGCATGTCATTTTATTAATATTTTTGGTGTTTCATCTGTGAAGTTAACTGATGAGTGGTTGATGATATTACGAGTCAATGACATATGAGAAAAATCTGCATATGGTCCACATATGTTCTTGAGGTATTAACCAACAACTGTAACTTTTTACACGATTTGTTAAAAGGTTTTACTTGGCTTTTTAAGAAAACTCATATTTATTCAGTCATGGTTTCTTTTGATGCTCTTTGCTCCATTGATTCAAAATACACTTACCTGAGGCACAATGTGTTTAATTAACTAGCTGAATTGTAAAAGGTATAATAGATATTTTGAGTGGAAATAGTTTCTTTATAAATGTGAGCAGCATGATTCATGATGAAGTATTTCAAATGTCAAATTTTACTGTGCTAAATACAACAGGTAAATGAAGTTCATAGCTAGCATACAGGATGGGGAATTAAAAGGTAAGTTCAGTGGTAAATGAAGTTCTTATAATAGTAATTTTCTTAAAAAATGTTGTTTTGCTTTTGGTAAATTGCAGAAAATCTTTATATTACCATTAAGGTTTACCAATAAACCTCACTGTTCTATTGAAAATAGCAGAACCTCTCCCCTCCCCCAACTTTATTACATTGAATGGGTGTGGTAGATAAAATCTCGGAAGATTTTTTCCCCACAAGCAAATAAGTGAGCATGCAAAGATCAGGAATACAAATAACACAGAAGATTTACGTGAAAAACTCGAAGTGGTAAAAATCACAGGGGAGCAAGAGTTCATTATAAGTGAAAGAATTACACTGGCAGCAGAGTGTGATATGATTACAAGTGCTCAAGGGTAATACTTTTTATTCCCCTTTCTTGTTGGAAAAGAAGAGATATTTATATATTTGAATCTTTGATAGGTTGCGTAGTGGATGCGAATATTATGGATGGTTGTAACCGCAAAATTTGAATGTGCAAGATCTTCGTAACGTCAAGATTGGTGTGGATCTCATGTAGGGAAATCTTCATCTATCCATAATCATTTGCTTCGTTTTAGGAGTGTAACTGACTCCCATGTATAGATATGGATCTGTTTTGACAAAATAGTTGTTGATTTTTCAAAGTATCCCTCTATCGCGGGACACGTGTTTTGATCTCGAGGGAGGCCGAAAAATATCCACTACACCTCACTTGAATTAAATTTATAATAGTCTTCCAAAACACGAAAGATGAGGGGGAAAAAGGGAAAATAAGAATATTAGAAGATGAGGAATTTAAAAGAAAGTGGAATAAATTGTCACGTATGAGGCTATGTAAATTTGGAATTTTTAAGTTAAGGTGAAATGCATTTAAATTTGAATCAAATATAATAAAAATATTGAACCCAAAATTGTATGAACAACCAAACGTTGTTGCATTTAGCATGCAACAATGGAACGGTGTTGCATCCTATTAGGGGTTAACGCTTAATTGAGCTGACTATTAGAATTTGGGTCGAGTTTCAAATAAAACCCGACCCAAACTCGTATGCATTTATAACAATGGTTCGTTGTATTCCTTATTGCTTCTTCCAACTGTATATACTTCTGGGTTCGAGACAGAATGTCTTTCATGTTGGTGATGTCATGCTTCACTAGTGTCTGTAGAAGGAATGATTAATCTCCAGTCCAGTGATGAAGGCAACCGCAACGACATTGTCATTGCATTTATAAATCAGGGCCATCTGGCTCTGGACATGACTGATGTAGCGCTAGAGAGTTTCTCCTTCCTTCATTCTGATCGTAAGGAGGCGGTTGCTATTCTTCTTGAACTCTTGCCGCAATGAGTATTGATTGAAGAAGACATCACTGATCTCCTCGAAGCTCTGAAAAGATCACGAAGGAAGCGAGTAGAACCATAGAACCAGACCAAGGCCACGCCCTTAAGGCTGGATGGAAACACTCGATACATGAGAAAGTCATCTTGACCTGATAAGCTTGGAGGTGTTGGATGGGTCAATCACTTCGGTATAGCAATCGAAGCTTGATATCACGGACTTCTTCAAGAACCATTGGGATGTGATCTCCTCCGAAAGAGGAGAATCAGAAATCCACAGGAGGGTCCTGGGCTAACGCGAGATTGCGGCGTGTCTTCGTGGATCTACTTCCGGACCATCTCCACAAGATTCTTGATGCGAGGCATTTGCGCAGGCTTAGGGGGCTCGCTCTCATCGGAATGTTCCTCGCGAAGTGGGATGCAGATCTGTGACGCCTCCGGCTATCCTCCATGTAGGCAGTATCTATCGCACGTAGTGGTGAAGGATGAGATTCCTCGACATCGGAGCTCCTCGTCTCCGCCCTTTGAGGATTTCAATTTGAGTGAGGAGCTGGTTGTGGACATGGGTATCAGCGTCTCTCTCCAGAGAGGCTTTTTCGCGCTCGCGAATCACCTCTGCCTCTTGCTCATTTAGCCGCTTCTGCAGATGAGTCAACATCTAGAGGAGTTGTCCCTCAGCGGGCAGCGAGATTCGTGCTTGTTGGCTGCTCTCTTGGGAGTAGTTGCTGGGGACGAGGGCTCCTCGTTAACTCGCTCAAAAATAGCGCCGGGATTTGAGGGACGGAGATCAGCAGGACCCTTGCCCCTAATGATGATCTTCTTGCCTTTGGAGGCGACGGTTGAGGTAGCGGCCTGTGAGGTGGCCTTCTTTTAAGGGGCCATTGTCGTTTGTGAGGCTTTTTTAGGAAAGGAACCTGGAAGTGTTTAGAGAAAGGGAGGAGACTTTGAGCGTTTACTCAATAGATAGAGTGCATCATTTTATGGTGGATAAAATCTCGGAAGACTTTTCCCCACAAGCAAATGAGTGAGCATGCAAAGATCAGAAATATAGATAACATAGAAGATTTATATGGAAAACCCGAAGCGGAAAAATCATATAGGAGCGAGAGTTTATTATCAGTGAAAAGAATTACAGTGGCAGCAGAGTGTGTTGTGATTACAAGTGCTCAAGGGCTACACTTTTCCTTTCCCCTTCTTGTTGGAAAAGAGATATTTATATCTTTAATAAGTGATGTAGTGGATGCGAATACATGAATGGTTGTAACTGCAAAATTTCAATTTGCAAGATCTTCATAACCGCTAGGATTGGTGGGATCTCATGCAGGAAAATTTGCATCTATCCATAACCACCTATCATTTTAATGGCGTAACTGACTCCTTCATTCTAGGGGCGTAATCGACTCTCATGTGTATATATGGATCTGTTTTGATGGAATAGTTGTCGATTTTTTAAAGTATCCCTCTGTCATGAGACACATGCTGTATCTCGAGGGAGACCGAAAAATGTCCACTTCAGTAGGGAAAAAAAGGAGGGGAAAAAAAGAAAACCTGGAGGGAAAAAAAAGAAGAAGAAAACCTTCATTCTCTTTGGGTCTGGCGGAATATTGTCATGTTCTACAAATTTGATGTAGAATACTGATCGGTCGCTGATACTACATATTTATTGCCACATTCCCATATTTATTATATAATAAACTCTGTTTTTAATTCTATTTATTGTCTAAATTATATGTAGGCTTTTACTAAAAGAGAGGAAAGAGAGACGAGCCCAAAACCCATTTAAATTCTGATTTAATTTAAAAATAAATCAAATCAAAAATCAGGGAAAATATACAGAAGATTCAAGGAGATCAGAGCAAATTGAAGCAGATAATGCCAAATAGAAACTGGTTAAATTCAGATTTATTCGAATTTATTCCGTTAGCTTGAGAATCAAGAGAGATATCATCAAATCCGTAGAGCAAATCGAGAAACCAATTGAACAAACAGACAGATCGTGAAATCAGGGAGCTGCACCCCCTAGATCTGGCCATCTGGCCACAAAACTGCCGCGGAAACACCACAAATGCCGTGTTTCTGCCGCAATCTTGTTGAGATACAGGGAGCATTTTCTCCCCTATCTTCAGATGCTATCCTTTATGTTTTTACTATAAATACCTGCAAATTTTGAGTCCAGTGAGAACGATTAGGCAGAGAAAGATTCTTAGGCTAGTTTAGTTTAGGTTTTTATTTTTTTTTCATGTAACTTTTATATCTTTGTAAGCATAGATTAGACTGTGATTCATGTAAGTAAGAGAGAGATTTATGTTGAGAGTGACACTAATGTAACATCCTCCTTTCTTTTCATCGTTTCTATATAAGGTATAGATTTTTTTATGTTCTTTTTTATTTTCGTATTCTTCTTCTTTTTTCTACTCTTCCTCTTTTTGGTTTTATGATAATTCAAGTGAATCGAATAGCATCGGTTATTGCTTGCCTTAGCGAGTGTTATCGATAGCTCGCCATCGATAGCTCAAGACGATGGATTCTTCTCTATGTTTGTGTCATTTCATACTTTCTCGAAGAAGCCTTGATGATGTAATGTGAATTGAGACTGAGTTAATCTTAGGAGTTATGTATTGATAGCCTCCAGATCAAGGTAAATATGCAAGAATTCAGGTAAGTCATCAACCGGAAGAGGTCGATAAGTTCTTTTAGTTTTTCTTTCTTTCTTTTAATCCTTTAGTTAAGATCACCATCATCTCCCAACTCTTTATTCACTCTTTTTATTTCTTTCTTTAACCTAGTTTTCTATTCTTCAAAATCATCATCTCCTTCTATTTATCACCTTCACAGCATAGTTTATTTTCTTTTTCTTATAAAGAACAAAGAAGAACTTTAAGCATTTTTAGTGAACTAAAGAGAACTTACTAAAAGCTTCCGTCGCTAGTCTCTCCTTATGGATAACGACCCGCATAGCCACTCGCTATAACAGTAGTATTGAGAACCTTACACTTGCATTCTATTTCTGAAATTCTGTATTTTTCTGTGCAGGTTTGAACTTAATCAAATTTTGACACCGTTGTTAGGGAGGGACGGTAAGTAACTCACTTTCTGTTTATTTTATGATTAACTTTCTTCTCTGTTCTTGTTGTGCAGGTTTAACATTAAGGGAATTTTTTGCTGCAGTGGACATATAAGTGGCTCTGGACTCTGCTCAAGAAAGTAGAGCCCAGAAGCCCTCAGATTTGCCGCATTTCTTCGGCAATCTGAGTGAACTACTAAACCTGTATTTTTTGCAGGTTGGTTGAATTTCAAAGTTGAAATTTCTGCAGCTATTTATTTTCTTGTTTAACTTACTGTACATACTTTTCTAACCTCAACAGTAAATAATTGCTTGTAAATGCTAAAAAACGTTTAGACTTGTATTTAGGCATGTCGTTACGTACATTTTTTATTTATTGTTGAAGAAGAATACTGGAGAGCCAAGGTATGTGTGTATAGCATTAGTATAAGGTTTACTTTGTATGAAATATTGCTTGAGTGTTACCTTTTTGCTATATACTTATACACCGCACTAAACTGAATTAAGGGTTTTGTCCTATAAACAAGATAAGATTGAGAAGTCATACCCTCACTTAGCCCACAAACAATCTCCTCACTGACTAAACCAAACTTAACTTAAAACTGAGTAGACGTTGGCCCTAGGGACATCTCGGACTCAATAGGAGGCTGACCTAAGGAGAAGTTGATTATAATTTGACTCTTGCTACAAAGGTAGGGGATTGAGAGGAGAAATCTCGAAGGCTGGTAGTTTGGCTTAATTAGGCCTGTCGCTTTTAGCATGGAGACCTCCCACCAATCTTGCCCTGATCTACCCGATTAACTTGTGGTTAGATTCTTTAATATACCCCTCGTGGACAGTCTAACCAGTTAGGAGTCGTTTAGGTTTAAGATTTACCCTAACTTAGGCTAGATTTTTCTTTGTTTGCTTGTTTTTGTTTTTGTTTTTGGCAACTTGGTGGTATGGTTATAATCACAATTATTCCGATACATATAGTGATCCATATTTCACCCTGACCTTTTTTGACTCGGATATTACCAACCCGGCATATCATGACTTTAACCAATCAAGTATGTCTGATTGGTCCTGTCCGAATCAATATATGTCCCAGTCCCAATACTATGAATAAGACTGGAACAATCATCACCACTCTTCTCATAGTCAGTGGAGATACAACTCCCCCGAGTAATATGGTCAACCACCTTACCAACATCCAGTTTTATATACTCTTCCCGAACAACCATTAGAAGAACCAATTGACTGAGAAAAGAAGATGGAAGCCTTAGAAGAGATTGAGCAACGAATTCAAATTCTAGAAACTCAGGATCCCATCAAAAATTTCAAATCCAAGATTCTTACTCCATTTTTCAATTCCCACAACAAGAAGAACATTCCGACTTAGAAAAGAGTACAGAGTCCATGATTCAATTTCAAAGTGATTCTTTAAATATGATAGAAGTAAAACTTTATCGATTGGAAAACATGCGTAGGAATAAGGAAACTCTCCCTACCCAATCTTTGACTATTCCCGACACTTCTAACCATATTAATAAAACAAAAATTATGGAATCTTGAAAAGTTTGGCCAAAATTCAATCTCACCACAAAACATTGAACTTGACCAATTATAAGCCTTGGACAAATTGACAAGTTTTCATTCAATGAGGTTGAACTTGAATTGAATGTGACTTGATCCCCAATATTGTGATTCAGTTCTCATCTTTGAATCTATATTGACTCTGGTATCCTTACCCAATTTGGACCAATTTCCTGAGCCAACATTTATTCTCGTACCCATAGATCTTGAAATTGAATCACCAATTTTGGAGAGTCACATATCATTGATGGGAAAAGAATGTGTATTTTAATTCTTTGATTTGGACTCTATTTTTGAACCAAAACCGACTCTTGAACCTAAAATTGATTTTCCTGAGTTAATTTTGGTTTCAGAACCTATCACTCTTGAGCCCAAGTCAACTACTGCATCAAGTCACATTCTTTTGTTGGACATAGATATAGACCATGTTGACTTTGTGATAATTTTTCAAGACTGGTCATGTAAAAGGAATAAGGTTCATGATAGGACCTTTCATGATTCTATTCATATTAGGATTGTAATTATGTACATAGAAAAGAGGTTAATAAAGGTGGGTTCCGTGAACCACCACATTATCTTAATTGGGTAGTAATACTTGACTCAATCTACTACCATCAGAACTACCACTTTAAGGTAATATTTTTATTTCCTTTCTTTTTTTTTATGCATTTATGCATTCATTCATGTATTGAGGACAATGCATGAGATTGCTGTGGGGGAGATTCTAACATAACATAGGTTTTCTTTTTATTTTTTAAAAAAAATGGCTTTTAAAAATTTTTCGAAAAAAAGAAACAATATTTTGACCTATTTTTTGTAAGAAATTAAGTTAATTTTAAGGAATAGGAAATCATAATTAGAATTTCTTATACTTGGTCAAAATAAGATTATTTGTATGATTTCTAGGGTTAGGAAAAAATTTGAAAAAGTAAGTTAGTCTTGATTTTTATCTTGATGAAATATGCATGCTTTATACACTTACACTCTTAGGATTCAAAAACAAAGATTCTTATGCCTTATTAAAAAAAGAAAAAAGAACAAGAAAAAATATATATATATCAAAAATTCTTTGATTAAACTAGGTGTTTGTGCCTCATAAAACATAAGTATTCATGCGTAAAAGTGGTCTATATAATAAAATGTTTTGTTTTGTGACATTATTTGCTCGAGTCCTTAAGTCCTTAGGGTGTTTTCTCACCCGGTGTCCTGAGACCATCCGGTTTGGGGGTCGCCGACAAAAACTCGTTACGTGGGCAGATTAGAAAGCTGATAGAATTAAAGAATAATATCACTAAAAATATTTTAAAAAAATAAGGTATAAGAGTTAGTGTTAAAGAACCCCGAGTCAAAATTTCATGGTCACAAAGGTGCATATGACTTAGGATAAAATAATAGGCTAGATGAGAAATACAGTTTGACTCCTTATCTTGATTGTTAACAAGTTTTTGAATAGAGACTAAGTTTAGGAATGAAAATTTTGATTTTTCTATAACTTATAAATTACTTGAACTCTTACAATAATACTTCAAATATTTTCTCTCCTTTTAAAAATGCTTTTCGAAAATACTAACACTTTGTTTCTCTTTCTTTATGGATTTTGTGAGTGTAATCCACTGAAAACTCTACGAGACAAAACTCGTTCTTTAGGGAAAATCTAGATGTTTAATGGCTTGTTGCACATGCTCAGTGCAATCGCATGACCTGTGAAAGTGGTCTAATAATTTTTTAGGTTTAGTTTTGATGTTTTGCTCGAGGACGAACAAAAGATAGGTGTGGGGATGTGATCGGTCGCTGATACTGCATATTTATTGTCACATTCTCATATTTATTATTTAATAAACTCTATTTTTAATTCTATTTATTGTCCAAATTATACGCAAGCCTTTACTAAAAGAGAGAAAGAGAAACAAGCCCAAAAGCTCATTTAAATTCTGATTTAATTCAAAATAAATCAAATCAAGGATCAGGGCAAATACGCAGAAGATTTAAGGAGATCAGAGCAAATCGGAGTAGATAATACCAAATAGAAATCGGTTAAATTTGGATTTATTCGTTTAGCTTGAGGATCAACAGAGATATCATCAAATCCGAAGTGCAAATCGAGAACCAATTGAACAAACGGACGGATCATGAAATCAGGGAGCCACACCCCCGTATCTGGTCATCTAGCTACAAAATTGCCGCAGAAACGCCGCAAATGCCGCATTTCAGCCGCAATCTTGTTGAGATACGGGAGCGTTTGCTCCCCTTATGTTCAGATGCTCTCCCACGTTATGTTTTTTTATAAATACCTGCAAATTCTGAGTCCAGATAAAACGATTAGGCAGAGAAGGACTCTTAGTCTAGTTTTATTCTATTTTAGAATAAGTTTTTATTTTCTTTTCATGTAACTTTTATTTCTTTGTAAGTATAGGTTAGACTGTGATTTATGTAAGTAAGAGAGAGAGAGATAAAGAAAGAGAGAAAGAGAGAGAGAGAGATTTATGTTGAGAGTGATACCAATATAACCTCCTCATTTCTTTCATCGTTTCTATATAAAGGTATGAACTTTTTTTAATGTTCTTGTTTGTTTACATGTTCTTCTTCTTCTTTTTACTCTTCCTCTTTTGGTTTTGATGATAATTCAAGTAAGTCGAATAACATAGGTATTACTTTGTCTTAGCGAGTGTCATCGATAGCTCATGTCGATGGATTCTTTCCTATGTTTGTATCATTTCATACTTGCTCGAAGAAGCCTTAATGATGTAATATGAATTGGGGCTGAGTTAATCTTATGAGTTATGCGTTGATCGCTTCCAGGTCAAGGTAAACATGCAAGGATTCCAGGTAAGTCATCAACCGGAAGAGGTAGGTAAGTTCTTTTAATTTTTTTTCTTTCTTTTAATCCTTTAGTTTAGATCACCACCATCTCCCAACTCTTTTATTCACTCATTTTATTCTTTATTTAACTTAGTTTTCTATTTTTCAAAATATCTCCTCCTTCTATTTATCACGTTCACAAATTAATATAGTTTTATTTTCCTTTTCTTTTAAAGAATAAATAAGAACTTTAACTGTTTTTAGTGAACTAAAGAGACTTACTAAAAGCTTCTATCGCTAGTCCCTCCTTGTGGATCACAACCTGCATAGTCACTCGCTATAGCGGTAATATTGAGAACCTTGCACTTGCATTCTATTTCTGAAATTCTATATTTTTCTGTGTAGGTTTGAACTCAATCAAATACACATGTACTGTTGGAGTCAATTGTAATTACAAGAAAAATGTAGGTAGTGTTTCTTTATGTATTCGATGGAAAGTTTATATAGTGAACGATTGCATCATTGTTTTATTGGGATCAGGGTTTTACAAATTGAGGAGAAACGAGATCTCTTAAGCCTTTCATTAGATATAAAGTATATACAATATTTTTTTGAGTAAAAACAGGACCACAGGGTTTAGTTCAGATTATATTAATTAAAAATGTAGCAGAGTACAAAGGCGCGAAAAAAAAGTCCCTCACCAAGCAAGTGAGGAAATAAATACAATGAGAACAGAAAAAAGAACAATCAAGAGGGGCTATCAGCTTCATACAAGAGTTTTCTTTCATAGATTTGCGAAGAATAATGCTCGATGAGAGACTTCTGTAGCAGAGTTTCTTCTTTGATGAAAGATTCTCAAGCTGTGTTCACTATAGATGGATCAAACCACAGCTTGAAACCGGATGTGCTCATGTCTTTCGACAAGCTCTAGGAATACATAGGAAAACATAGTGTCCTCTAATCTTCAAGGAGGGATATACTCAGTCCTCTTTAGGAACCAAACACAAGAGCACAGGACTTACAGCCACTCCTAATTCTGACATAATCATCGAATTCTTTTATATCTTTCTCCTTTTTTTTCCTCCTTCTTCCCTTGCCTTTTTCATTTTTTGTATATTTTAAGTTTGGGACATTTCGCTACACCTTCTATGTCGAATCGTAATTAGGAAAAAAATTCAGCTTCATAATTATGTTCGCTTTAGCCACCTAAGGGATGGCACCCATGTGTCAAGCGCTAAAGCGCTCATCAATGACAAAAGATGAAAGTGCCTCTAAGTAATCGCTTCCAAAAAGCAGACCGCTTCGAAAATGTCCTATTTCTAAGGACTGTGACTATAATCGCAGTCCTCACAAAATGATCACAATATAGTTGTAGTTCTAAAAAATATCTTATTTCTAAGAGCCGCGACTATGATTGGAGACCTATCAAAATGATCGCAGCCCTATTTCTGAGGATTGCAATCACGATCACAGTCCTCATAAAATGCACCATTTATGAGGATCACGTCCATGATTGCAGTCCTCATAAAATGCACTATTTATGAGGACTGCGACCATGATTACAGTGCTCACAAAAATGTCATGTTTCTAAGTTTTTATAAGATTGCGATCATGATTGTAATCTGCGACCATGATCGCAGTATTTACAAAAATGCTCTATATTTGAGTCTTTATGAGGACTACGATCATGAGAGGTCTGCGGCATGGCCGCAGTCCTCACAAAATGTCCTATTTTTTGAGGTTTTGTGAATACTACGATCATATCGCAGTCCTCACAAAATGTGATCATAATCATCACGAAAAGCCCTATTTCCGAGTCAGTCCTCACAGAACTCATCGCCAGCACGAACAAACGAGATCTGCAAAAAGATCGATCCTAAAAAAATTCAGGGGCTCCGCCCTCTTCCAACCCCCACGGCGACGTGGCCGTGCAAGTCTGCCCACGAATTACTCTGTGTCGGGGTCAAGGTTGAGGGGTGAGCAATGTCAGTTGAAATGAAGAAAGATAAAATAGAAAATGAAAATATATAAACAAGTGGTGGTTGGGAGGAATCAGTTTTTTTCTGACGTGAATGAGTCTGTAGCAAATCAAATTATGATCCTGAGTTTTTTTTCTATTTATGAAGTAAAGCAGGTGGTTGTAGCTAGACTCACCCCGGTTCCGGAATCGGTAGTTCCCAGTTCCAGGACCGAAGGATCCGGACTGGAGCCGGCTGGTTCCGGTTCCAAACCCAGTTCCGGTTCGATTTTTTTAAAACTAAATGCACAAGAGATTATTGATTTATATTATAACTAAAGCATTTAACAGGCTCCCTGCTAGCTCATTTAGTTTGGGCATTATACTACTAACGTAATGTTCCAGGTTCGAACTGCAAGGAAAGGTAAAATATTTTTGTTCTTTTTTATAATTAGGCCCAGGCCTAGCACCTAGCCTCGTTGTCGGGCCTGGGCCTGGGCTGCGCCATTGGCCGGCCCTGCCGGCTTGGCCAGGCTGAGCCCAGGAGGTCTGGACCAAAAAAACCGGTCAAAACGAATTTGGTGGTTTTCGGTTTTTTCCGACTCCGTTCCGGTTCGGACCGTGATCGGATCTAGCTGTAGTGAAATATTCCATTAAAATTTTCCTTTTTGTGTTTTTTCCCCATTGAAACTGTCCTCTGCACGTGGCCTTCGTGTCATGTACCGTTCTCGGTGAGTGGTCCTGAAATCAAAAGGAAATTGGGTGAGTGAATGATTCTATTTTAGGTATCAGGGACCAGGCACGTTCTGATTGATACATATTATACATTTATATTTGCAAAATAATGTATTTATTGCAACAATAATCATTACATTTTTATCCAATTGTTATGATCCTGACATGAGGACCAGTGGGGACAAGAAAGAGACATTCCGTACGAGGAATTAAAACTAAAATTATAAATTAAATTATTATTTTAAGGTCCACTTTCTTCTCTCTCCCAAAAAAAAAAAAAAATTGACAATTCCATTAAAGTCTTAGTCAAACTCCCCTTTATTCTTTTTCTATGTCGATGATAAGATTATACAGGAGTTGATGTTATTTTTCTACAATTTGTTAAAACTCTTCTGCATCATAGTTTGAGATGAAAAATCGGAGAGCAGATCCATTGACACATGTCACATTGACTGATAGTTTCGTTATTTTTGAGATTTGGTTTAGTGGTAAATGGGTTGGGATAACAAAATGGTAGGTCTTGAGTTCAAGATCGGCTACAACTTTGTTTTACATAAAAAAAACAGAGAGAGAGAGAGAGAGAAAAAAAACTTTATAAAAACTGTGTTATCTGAGATGGATGAGTCATTGTAATCCTAATCGATATTGTGAGCTTGTATGTGTCTTTAGTTTATTTGACCATCAACGATCAAAATATAGCTAATGCAGTGCATGTAGTAAACCAATTTGTTCAAACCACTACCTAAGTTCACTATGTTACTCTACTAAGAATTTCTTATTATCCTCGCGGCATTATATCTCAGTTAATTTCTTTTCATCTATTTCTTTGCTAGAGCTTCATGCTCTCTAAGATAAGAATTGGGCGGGCGACCTTATAAAATCGTTGCTCCATCACAAGATTTTGTGTTTTTCTTGATGATTTCTTATCTTGCGACACTCCAAGGAACAAGATGTTGTCTCTGAGTCAACATTGAAGCCAGTATGATGAGCTATACTTGATTCTAATGCTTAGATTATCTGGACGCAAAGACTTTAACAAGATAAGAGCGTTGATTGTTCTTCACCCGCTTTCTACATTGTGTGATAATCAAAGTATCATCAAATTGCTAGCAAATTAGTTTTTCATGAAAGTCAAATTGTTTACTACTTTCCACAACACTATATTCAAAGACCAAGGTATTCATGCAATGTTATTTCAAACTAGAATAAATAATGATTCCACTTGGTATGGCTTAATTAATTAATAGTTTATATAAAGTATTTTGAAAGTATTAGATTCAAATAAATACCAATACCAAAGCCAATTAAAATCAATACGGCTATGATTATTATATATTGCTCAAAAGAGGATTAGCCAGTCACCCACATGGATGCAATAATACTTGTTCAAAAAATTTCTCATTTCAAACCACATCACATTTTTAGTTAGCAATGATCATCAGCTCTCACAAACAAGGAATAAAATCATTGCCCCCACCCCCAAAAATCCTTCTTAATTATAACATTATTATTATAATTAATCCATATGCAGCTATCCTAGTCTCAAACACTAGTATTATTACTTTTTCTTTTTTTAAAAAAAATAAATAGTATTACTTTTATTAATCAATTCCAATTATGTCTTTGGTTCTTCCTCCTCCATTATTAGTATATTGATCACACACACACATGAGGAATCTGTACTTCAGCCGCCAGCTGAGAGAGAGACACTCTCTCAGCTGGCGCAAAGTGATTGAATTTCAATCACAATTTTAAGTGCTGGTACTATGGTCGCAGTTTTATATAAGGACTGTGATTAAGTCGCAGTGTGTTTATGAGAACTACTGCCACGATCGCAGTCTTTTCTAAGGACTGCAACCAAGGCGCAGTCTTTTCTGAGGACTGATACACATGGTCACGGTCTAATTACACTGAAAATATATGTTTTTTAGGACTGCGACTATGTTAGCGGACTACGATCATGTTGCAGTAAGTTTGCGACCATGTTAAAGTGACAGCTGAGAGAGTCTCTCTCAGTGGCGACTGAGATACATATATATATAAATTCTAATAATAATAAAAATAATAATAATTAAATAAAGAACCCCAACTAGTTTATACTTTTCATTTTGCTGCCCCCAAATTTTTGTTTTCTCAATTATAAAATTTATTATTGTAATTATTATATCTAATACGGGCTTTGTCGTATCTCCCCAGTTCCTCATCATGGGCTTTGCTCGACAAGGCATAAATTTTCTTTAGTTGTGGGCTCAATTACTTTGACCATGAATAAGGGTTTGGGCCCGTTGAATCCATTGTGCACCAGCGAAAAGCTTCTACACTTTGGGGCCGTT
>JAVJIF010027940.1:0-63032 GCA_038442645.1 Agave tequilana | reverse complement strand
GGGACTGGATGTAGGTCACGAGGACCGAACCAGGATAAATCTCTCGTGTTTGCGTTTGTCTAAACTTTTCTGAGATTTGTTTTCCTTTATTGCAAGTTTATTTATTTGTTTAACTTTAATCCTTCTTTGTTTAGTATTTGTTTTGACTTCGTATTTTAGATCCATAAGTGCCAACAAAGAAAGTTCAACAATTGGCATCATATCGGGACCAAATTTGGTATCAGAGCAGGTCTCACATTTGGTACCTGAACCTTGAACCGGCATACAAGCCCTGCATACCTAGTCAACAACAAGCAAGGATGGCAACGGAGTTCCCTTCGTCACAATTCATAGAAGGACATTCTACACAACGTCCACCGCTATTTGACGATCCAACTACAACTATTGGAAGTGTAGAATGAAGATCTACTTGCAAGCGCTCAACTACGAACTTTGGAACATCGTTGAAGCATCGTACACCTAGCCAACAACCAACTACAACGCTTGGAGTGATGATCAAAAGAAGAATGCGAACCTTGACGCCAAAGCGATGAATGCTCTATTCTGTGCCTTAACCAAAGAAGAGTTCAACCATGTGTCAACAGCCACTTCTGCACATCAAATATGGCATACTCTTCAGGTAACACACGAAGGCACAAATAAAGTTAAGGAATCTAAAATATCTGTTCTTGTCCACAGGTTTGAATTATTCAAAATGGAGGAGAATGAAACCATATCAGAAATGGTAACAAGATTCACCGACATTACCAATTCCTTAGCATCACTTGGAAAGGACTACACACAAGTTGAAAAAGTTCGCAAGATCCTTCGTGCACTCACACCAGAATGGGAGAAGAAGACAACCGCTATTAAAGAAGCGAATTATCTCTCAACTTTGTCGTTAGAAAACCTAATTGGTAATCTAATGGCATATGAAGTGCAACTAGAAGAAAGAAAGAAGGAGGAACGACAACACCACTCAAAGAAGAGAAATTGCCTTTCATGCATCCTCCGACACGGACGATTCCGATGACGATGAAGAGGAGATGGCAATGCTTTCAAAGAAATTCAGGAGATTCCTAAAGCAAGGTAAATTTAAATGCTTTAATTGTAACAAAACAGTCATTTGAAGAAGGATTGCCCTTTGCTCAAGAATAAAGGTAAATACATGAGCAAAAAGTTCAGAAAAGTGAAAGACTACGAAGCCTCATGAGAAAACAGTGATTCCTCGTCCTCTGACGAAGAAGAAACCACAGAACGTGTCAATCTCTATTACATGGCACTAGAAGATGATGAGGTATCATTTACTGAACTTTCAGATGCATTTCATGAATTTTTTAATGATCTGAAAAATGAAAAACTGAAAAATAAAGTTTTATCAAAAGAAAATGAAAAACTTTTAAAGGAAAATTCATGTTATGCTGTACAAGTTTCTTGTATAAACTCTCAAAAAGATAAATTTGAAAAAGTAATATCATCTTTGAAAAATGATAATGAGAAGTTTATCAAAGAAATGTTTTTCTTAAAAAAGAAACTATGTCTTTGAATGAAAGGATTTCTATATTGGATAAAGACATGTTAGTTTTCAAAAGGAAATATGAAGATATTTTAAAAAATGTGACTAAGTTCAATCAAGGAAAAGAAATTTGAATGACTTGTTATCTTTTCAAAATTGTCACATAATCATTTTGGTATTGGATATATTGAAAAATCTTCATATGTTAGTAATCCATATGTTTCTTTTGTGAAAAGAAAGTCTATGAAGAATAAGTTTATATGGATTCCTAAGAATTTAAGCATGTTTGATAAAAATACCTATATTGTATCATACATTCATGATATATGTAATTCTTACAATTATGTGTATACTAACAGGTGGAAACAAATTCAAATTGGGTTTGGTCTCCTAAAGGTTAATTGTGTTCATTTATAATTGGTACCATCTAACGTTTATCTTGCAGGTACCATATAAGACAGTTGATAAGAACATATATATATACACATTCTATGATATATTTGTTACAGGGGGAGAACAAAGTATTTCTATATCTGTTATAACCCATTTTCTGCAGGGGGAGGAAAATATAACCTATTTTCTTCAGGGGGAGCACTTGTGCACACAACGTGTCATCATCAAAAAAGGGGGAGAATGTTGGAACATGTTTTCGATGAAGACATTTGTGAAGCATTTCATTTGGAGCTCTAACACACGACGAATCAAGAGTTCTTCATGATCAAGACTTCCCAAAGAGAGTTGATATGATGTGTTTTGTAAATATGAAATAGTATGTCAAAAGCCTTGATGCACACACACATATCAGAGTCAATTAGTCGACTAATACCTATTTCAAGTCGACTAACCAATAGTATAGTCGACTTGACCAAATCCTAGTCGACTAATCTTGTGTCTCATTTGATACCCAACTCTCTGTTTGTCAATTAGTCGACTTGACAGTATGTGTAGTCGACTAATAGACCTTGTAGTCGACTAACCCTATTCCCCTAGTCGACTAATCACTGGCCTAGTCGACTTGGTTCAGTTATCCAGAAACCTGTCACTTGAACTTTTCATGACCAAGTCCACTTATAGTCAATACTAGTCGACTACCTTTGGAAATTTGCCTAGTCTACTCGACTAACTCAAAAGGCAAGCGACTATAGGCAGTTTCTGACTGTTGGACAGTTTATGTATTTTGGTATTTTTTTTTGCAACGTTCTTCAACGTTTGAACATTCAAAAGGCACTTATTAACTACCCTAACTACTCCTAGAGTGCAGCTATAAATAGGGTTGTTAATCTAAGGCAAAATACTAATCCTAATCTTCAGTTTTCTAATCAAAAATTCTGCCAATCCTGAAAATTGTTCTCACTTCAGTTCTTCACCAATTCCAACTCTATAGTGAAGTTCTCTGAAGTTTTTCTCCTATACTAGACCTTGTCCACGTTCATACACAGTACCAAGGCTTATAGGAAGTGTTGTAATCCTCAAAGATATCATTGTACAAGAGGGTCTTCTTGGTGTAGAAGCAAGTTGTACAAGGTGGTGATTGTTCTCTTGGTTGAAGAGAAGGTGTACACATTTGGTAAAGGGGATTTGTCAAGTGGTGTGCATGGTTGTGATTTTGGGTGTACAAAATCAAGGATAAAGGAAAATCTCAAGCGGGTGGCTTGAGGACTGGATGTAGGTCACGAGGACCGAACCAGGATAAATCTCTCGTGTTTGCGTTTGTCTAAACTTTTCTGAGATTTGTTTTCCTTTATTGCAAGTTTATTTATTTGTTTAACTTTAATCCTTCTTTGTTTAGTATTTGTGTTGACTTCGTATTTTAGATCCATAGTGCCAACAAAGAAAGTTCAACAATTGGCAGCATATCGGGACCAACAATACATTGTCACCTTACCATACTTTTTAGCTAATAAATCATATTAATAAGTATTCTTCTTATTTGTTTAATGTAGGCCCAGTTGCTAAAAGAAAAGAAAGAGAAACAAGCCCAAAAGCCAACCAAATTCTGATTTAATTCAGAAGAAATTCAAAATCAAGGAATCAGGGCTAAATCTTGGCATATCAAGAGGTTGAAAATCGGTTGAGAAGAATCCTCCCTGAATCAAGCAGTCGAAGCCAACAATCAAAGGCTGTTTCGTCAAATTCTGAAGCTGAAACGAGAAAACCAGAAGAAGATACAGGCGAATCATCAAACCAAGAGATCCCACCAATTGGGTGTGGCCAGGACCGCGGAAACGCGGCCCAAGCCACGTTTTCGCGGCCTTGTTAGGTCAGTTGGGGGAGCGTTTGCTCCCCTAATCTTCCCGGGATCCCCCTTGTGGTTTGGCCCTATAAATACTAGTTTCAGCTGAGCAAGATAGGACGACCATGCAGAGATAGGATTTAGTCCATTTTTTCATTTTTTAGTTTAGGTTTTTATTTTTCTTTTCATATAATTTTTAGTTTTAATTTATGTAAATCAGAGGAGATCAGATTTTCATAGGAGAACGAGAACGAAGCTTGTACTGAGAGTGACACCGGTGTAAGGTTTCTTTCTTTTCTTTTATTGTTATGAAATCGAATCTGTATTTACCTTTTTATGTACTTCGTTTTAGTGTTCTTCTTCTTCTTCTTTTCGACTTCACTCTTCTTTTGGTACAATTGTCTTCCAAGTGAGTCTAAAAGCATCGAAAGAGCCTTGCCTTTGCGAGTGCCACCGATAGCTCATGATGATGGATTTGAGTCTCTCTGTGTCATTTCATGCTTGTTTTGTCTTGATGATGTAATGTGGAAGAGACAATAATCAACTCTTATGGGCTATGCGCTGATTGCCTCCACTTCAAGGTAACATCGTTGCTAAAGATTCAAGGTAAGCTTTTGGTCAAAAGGAGGTAAGTAATTATTTTTAGTTTTTCTTTTTTTTTCTTGTAATTTTTAGTTTAGATCACCAACACCACATCTTCCAAATCTTTTTCATTCATTTTCAATTTATTTGTACATAGTCATTTTCTGATTTTCTCCACCTTCTCCATCTATCGCTTTCTTTCTAACTTAACTATAACTTTTTTTTCATTTTCATTTCTTAAAACAAAGAAGAACCTTAGTTTTTCTTCACAAAGATTTCAATACAAACCTTGAACACTTTTATCGCTAACCCTCCTTGTGGATCACGACCCGCATAGCCACTAGCTATTGCGGTAGAATTGAGCACTTGCACATCTCTATTTAAAGTTCTGAAATACTGTATTTTTGTGCAGGTTCAAGCTTCAATCATAGAGCTATGTACATGTACGGAAAGCCAAAGTAACAAATGTTAGACATGGAGCGGTATTGACAAGATATCCACATATCAACATATCATGCAGGAAACCTAGAATAGCAGTTACTAAACATGATAATAAAGCACTAGCCTAAAACTGGAACGCAATACCAAGAAAGTCTGGGAAGTCCGCTAACGCGTGCGAGCATGCTACTAGCCCATATAATATATATATATATATATATATATATATATATATATTATATATATATTAGAGAGAGAATGAGAGGGGGGGAGAGAGGGAGAGAGAGAGTTGTAGGTGAGAGAGAGAGTGTTGTAGGATATAGTAGAGTAATTGGGGAATGAAGGGAGGGTAATTAGGGAAAGTGAATAAAAAGGGATATATATATATATGGAAAGAAGAAAAGAAAGAAAGAAGAAAGAAAGAAGGAGGGAGAGGGGAGGGTGGTCCGCAGCGCGGCCCTGGGGGCGGCGCGCCTGGCCCAGGGAGGAGTGGAGGTGGGAGAAGTTGTATGTTGTTGTTGTTTGTGTTGTGGCGGTTGTTGGTGGTTGTGGTGGTTGTTGGTGGTGGTGGGAGTTGGATGAGGAGGAGAGATGATAGTGTGGTAGTGAAAGTGGAGGAATTGGAGTATTGATGGTGAATTTTGAAGAAGAAGAGGAGGGAAGTGATGGGTTTTCATTGAAATTGAAGAAGGTGGGTTGGTGGTTGAAGTTAAGGGAGGTGGAGGAGAGGAGAGGGGGTTGGAAGAGGTGGTCCCAGCGGTTAGGTAGCGGTGGTGCCGCAGTGGTGATGGTGGAGGCGACGGTTGAGGGGGTGAAGGTGTTGGTTTGGAGAAATGAAATGGAGAAGATAAGGAAGGAGAAGGGAAGAAATGAAAGGGATTAAAAGATAGAGAAGGAGAGGGAGGGAATGGGAGAAGGAATGGGGGGTGTGGGGGTGTTGTTGTTGTTTGCAGGGCTGTAGGGAGTGGGTTGGCAGGGTGTGGGGGAGCAGGCCATGGAGAAGAAAGAGAAAAGAAGAAAAAGAAAGAAAGGAAGAGAAAGGAAAAAGGAAAAAAGGAAAATAAGAAATAGGAAAAAAAAGAAAAATTAATAAATAAATATATTATCAAATAATAAAATTAATAGAATATCCTGAGAGTATAAAGTAGAGGAGTGGAGAAGAAAAGAAATGAACGAAAAATAATTATTATTAAATAGGGTAAAATTTGACTGTTTCAGAAACGCTCCAAAAAATTCTCAAAATAGAAAATATTATTTTATGATGCCTGATGAAATTAAATTTGAGAAATTCAATCTACTTTTCAAATTAAAAATTTGAAATCTCCGGCGATACTAGTCGACACCAGAATCAGTCAAATTTTGATAAATTTAGAAAAATCTCAGAAAAATATATTTAGATAGAAAATGAAATTCTAAGAGGTAATGTAAAAGCCATTTCTAAAAATTCAATTTATTTGAAAACTAAAAATCTGGGAATTGGTCAGCGATGCCGATCGACACCGATTTTGAAGATTTTGCATAATAATTTTGAAAAATTCTAGAAAATAATGAAAAATCTAAATATTGGAAATAATGTTTGAAATTAAAATCGATCAAATCGGACTACCAAAAGGTCAAATCGGGTAGCATGCTGGTATCGGGTTCCCGTCCTATCAGGGCTGACTCTAAGTCTGAAAATTCAGATCCGATACCAAATAACATGAGCCATAACAACCCAAAAATAAATACTGAAAGAAAATTGAAACAATATGTTCGAATAAATTTGGGACACGTATCTGGGTGCGTATCTCGAGAACAATGTGCTACAATCTACCCACCCTAGCAAAAATTTCGTCCTCGAAATTTTGATAAGAAAGGAGATGAATATGGAAATAAAGAATTGATAAGAAAAGAGAGATGGAGTTCATGTGAAAAATTACCACTCAAGGCTCGAATAGATGCGGGTAACGGTCACGAATGACGTCTTCTCGCTCCCAAGTTGCTTCTCCTGGACTATGCCTGTTCCATGAAACTAGCACCAACGGGATGGTCCGATTCTTCAGGATCTTAATACTTCTGTCCATTATAGCCATTGGTTGCTCATGTTGGCCCAAAGGCCTATCACCCTAGTTTTGATGATGATCAACTCATGAAGTTATGTTTACTAATGATCTTGTGTTTAATTAGTGACAGATTCATGATCAAGATCTTAGTAGGTGCATAGCTCAATAAAGGATAAAATGTCAAGATTTGGAGCTAGCACGGTGTGATCCAAGGAGCTTTTGGATCAAGCTTGGACCAAGTCAAGAAGATGAGAAGACTTCAAGGGAAGACTTCAAGATCAAGACTTGTGTCTAGGTATAAGATTTTGTTTTTGTTTTAGTTAAAAATGTAAAGGATAGAGTAGTTGGTGGATTGCTCAAGTACATATACACACACACTCTTGATAGAATTGTTTCATAAAAGAATTTTCAGATTTAGAAAAGACTTTCATTTTGGAGAAATACTTTTTAGTTTTTGGAATTTCTTATATGCATATCTTTTATCCAAAACCATATTTAGAGCTTAATGACAAAAACATAGATATTTCATTATGATTGTGTAGTGGATCATATCCATACACACTATACTTTAAAAGTATATCTTGTTTTTGTATTTGATGAAGATTTGGAAAAACATGTTTTGGAAAAAACAAAGTTTGGAAAAATAAGTTTTTGAAAATACTGTTTTAGTTTGAGCCAATATTTCCATATTACAAAAATAGTCCAAATCTTTTATAACATGCCTTGATTTTGTGCAAGCATGTTTGTTTATCAAAGTATATTGGTTAAATTATTTTTGTAGATTTTTAAAGTATTTTATGGGATTTTATTTGAACCAAAAGACTTAGTTTTTAATCTCAGAAAAACAGTTTTCAGGCTTCAGCAAGTCGACTGTATAGTCGACTTGGTCTGAAGTCGGTCGACAGGATCGGTCGACCGACGTGCACAGACGTGCACGCCTTTGTGCACTGGAGGACGGCCGACTGGATCAGCCGACCGCTCCAGAGAGCTCTGCTCTCTGGAAATTTCGGCCGACCGTACGGGTCGACCGACAGAGAGTTTTACTCTCTGCTCCAGTGGCTCGGTCGACCCGGGCGGTCGACCGTGGCTCCAACGGTCGGATTTCTGACCGTTGGCGGTCGACCGGCGGGTCGACCGGCAGTCCTAACAGACCCCAACGGCTATATTTTTCTGGCCTATAAATTTGGGGGTTTGGTCATTGTTTTGTAACAAGATTTTAGGAGAGCTTTGAGCCAGTTTTTCCCACTTCATTAAAAGAGTTTTCTCCACAAATTTGAGTGCTAATACTTCTAATCAAAAGGGAAGAATTTATCAAGAGTGTTTAAAGTGATTCTTTGAGTTTCCTCCACCATCTCTTTCCATGTTTTTCTCACACAAACACTTGAGCAATTCATAGACATACTCATCCTATAGGAGTGTTGTAGTGAGATTGTTTTTTGGTGATCAAAGTGTTGTGATCACCAAAGACTACATTTGTTCTTTGAGGAGGCAGACAAGTGTGTTCGCGGTTGTTTAGGGTTCGGGTGCGAACTCTTTATTTGAGGTGTGGCCTCGGCGAGCTAGTGAGCTTGCGTGTGTACGGGACTAGGGAGTCCGAGTGTTTGTAGATGTTGCGGCACCGGGGAGAGATCCATTGGGATCTTGCATAGTGAAAATCCTTCGTGTGTCGAAGGCGGGGATGTAGAGCAAGTGTGCTCGAACCTCGAAACAAACCCTTTGTGTTTGCGATTGCCTTTTCTCTCTCTCTCCCTTACTTATATCTTGCATTCAATTATAGTGTAAATCTTTATATGCTTGATATACTTGTGTGCTCATTAATATACTTGCTTGGGATTATTTGCTAACACTTGTATTCAACCAAGAGAGCCAATGCGGCACCTCAACCCATTCAAGGGGAATCTAGAGGAGTTTGTCGAGAGCCCTTCACGGGGAATTTGGCAACACTCTTGTGTTATACGTGGTGTTTAGTGTAAAAGTTTTATTTGGTCATAATTGTTTTTAGCTTCCGCATCATTTGGCATTAAGTGACCATTAGATTAGCCATCACCTATTCACCCCCCCTCTAGGTGAACCTTCAATTGGTATCAGAGCTTGGTACTCTGATTTGGGTCTTACAACCTAGAGTTAAAGATCCTCATTTTTGGGCTAATCACAATATTTTGTACACACACCATGGAGTTCATGTCACCACCCACTTTTGACATTCTTAACATCCAAATTTGGAAGGTTAAGATGTCATTGTACCTCAAGGCCTTAGGCATTCATGTTTATCTTGCTACAATTAAAGATTCTTATATTAATGATAGCAAGTACATTGATGCTAATGCAAAAGCCCTAAATGCTTTGAAGAGTACCCTAAATGATGATTACTTATTTAGAGTTGCTAACATTGACTCGGCTTTTGTAGCTTGGAACATCATCACCTCCCTTGGCGAAAAGGATCTATATTATGCCGGGAGCGATTCGGATGTTGGAAGCGACACCTCCAACAAGTGCTATATGGTCCAAGGGGATAACCCCCTTGAGGTAAACTCCGAATCCGATGATGAAGACATGTCATATGATGAGCTTACTACCTTTTGTCATCTTGTGCTTGAAAAATATGACATGCTTAAAAAGAAGAATAATAATTGAAAAAGAACATTGCTTGCATGCATAAAGAACATGATTCTTTTAGAGATAACATTGCATGCTTAGAAAAAGATAATAAAAAAATTAAAAAGGATTTTGATTGCATGCTTAAAGAAAAAGATTCATTAGCAAATAAGGTTGCATGCATTGAAAAAGAAAATAAAGATTTAAAAAATGAGAATGTTTCCTTGCTTGCAAAATTGAATGATTTATGTGAAGGGAACACTACTTTGAAAAATAAAATTGCTTTGGTGGAAAAACAAAAAGAAGTTGTTTTTCAAGAAAATAAGTCCTTAAAAAGAAAATTTGTTGAAAAAGAGAAAGAAAAAGATTTTGTTTCGAAAAAGAAAAAGAAAAATGATTCTTTATCTCATCATGCTTTACATGCCACCACTAATGAGATTAAAGATTTGAAAAATAAAATAGATAGTTTGAGCTCTAATTTGAGCACATGTGTATTCAATCATACTAGATTGGAGTCTATGTTTTCAAAGAAACAAACTCCATCCATTCATGCACATCATCATGCTTATGTTGAACATCATGACCATTCACACACACATAAGCATACTATGGTGTACACATGTACACATTGTGGCCACAAAGGCCATTTAGCAAAGTTTTGTTATGATAATATTAATTCTCTAAATTTTGCTAATTATAAATTTTTTGGGTTCCTCAACATAAGACTAACCCCCGTGGACCCAAGAAAATATGGGTACCAAAACCCCCACCTTTTGCTTTTGATGTAGGTGAGGGCTCTCACAAGACGTGAGAGGATTGATGCCTTGGTAGTGGATGCACTTGGACATGATTGACATACTTTTGGGATGCATCACTATCAAGGAGCTTTGGTGGGACAACCACCATGTTAGGAGCTTTGAAATTGGTAACAATCTCTAAACTCCTACTTTTATGTACATGCTTTTAATTTCATATATCATATAGCATGTTCATATTTTTGTGTGCTTCATGTGGTATTTACATGCTTAGATGTAGAATGTGTCAAACCTGCATTTATACATATATGAATAGTGAACTACAATTGACTCATATATATTTGAACTTCATGCTCATTTGTATCCACTATATGCATATGTATAGACTAGTTTTGATGATTCTCTTTTTATACATGTTTTGCCTATTTTTATGCTTTACTTCATGTATATGTATTTTTAATTCAAATCTAATAAATATACATGTATATCCGTGAGTCTCTTGCTTTCATGCATACACTATTTGTAGACTCTTTTATATTTGGGATATGTATGTATATTGTTAGGATTGGATAAATCATACATATACCTTGAAGTTTACTTTAAGATGAAAAATAAAAATTTTTCATGATTTGTTTTTAATGAGAATAAAATTTCATGTTGTCTAAAAATGAGATTCATGCTTGATTGAGCTTCATTGTCTATTTTCATGAAAATGCCATTTACATAACCTTTGAACACTCATCATTTACTTTCAAGATAATTTTGAGCTTTATGGACTATGAGTGCTTGAACTTTTATGTACTTAGTATAATTCATGAAAAACATAAGATTTGATATATTTGAAGGATCTTTAACTAGTTTTTCAAAAACAATTTATACTAGTTATTTATTCTTCAAATAGTTTTTGAGATTGACACATGATTCTATTTTTCTCAAAATTTGATGCTTCATGATTTGAATATTTGTTTATATGTTAGTTTTTGTCAACACTAGGATTTATACTTGTACATATCGTGGGCCACAAATAAATCTATTTATATTTGTGCTTGAATGCTTATTTGAACCATGAAATGTGCTTGTATTGCTTGGTTTTGATGATACATACATTTTTAAACTTGTATTCCCACTTTTTGGATTTGATTTATGATCATGTGTTTTCATTTCATGTATATGTGTATTTTGCCAAACTTTAAAATATACATGTATACCTCTTGAGTCATTTGCCTTTAATGCAAATCTATTTATATGGACTCAATTGTGTTTAAGGGATATGTATGTATACTTATTGTCTTGTCAAAACATACATATATCTTGAAATATAAATTTTGTTTTTTTAATAAAAAAAGGTGTGATGATTTTCATGTCTTCATGATTTAAAGGAATATTGAGATTAATTGACATTTTTGCTTTATTCCTTGCTTGAAGGATTCCGTACTAGTTTTAAAACATTTCACATTAACTAGTGCAAATTCTTCATATGGTAGAGTATATGATAAGCTTACTCTTCAATTGGTATCATTGGATATTTTCAATGGTATCAATATGATTTTTATATACTCATATTTTGATTGTATGTATGAATGCTTTCAAATTTAAATTATATCAATTTCTATTAGTATTTTCTTTTCATACATGTGATCTTTTGTGCTTTAAGAGAGTGAATCAATTGTTCTTAAAACACAATGTATATGCTAAGCTTAATTCAACTTTCAATTAGTAATTCTTAAAGCTTATGCAATATGGTTTCAAAATTGATATCAAAATAAAAAAATATGTTTACTTGATATCTCAAAATGTGTTTTATTAAGAAAGTTCAAATTTTTGTTTTGATAAAGAAAAAAAATTCAAAATTTTTGATTTGTATTTCCTATATGCAAGGAGAGCTTAACATCTCTCTTACATATAGATTCATGTTGAGTGTATTGTATATTGAGGAGCTTGACAACTCTTCTTTATGTGGTACACGTGTGTAGGGGGAGCTTCACATCTCCTCTTATGCATTACATATTATACGTTATGTGAATTAGGGCTTGTCATCCCTCCTTCATGTAATGTATATGTGTAGGGAAGCTAACTTAGCGTCTTCCTCTTCATGAATGTATATCGCATATAACCTTTTATTGATTGATTTGTGTTACCCCTTATTGATCTCTTGTTTATGACAAAAAGGGGGAGAAAGATTTGATGATTTTGTTTTACATTTGAACCCTTTGTTGATGATTGATAAAAAGGGGGAGAAGTATTTGAGTTTATATGCATGTTTTCATTGCTTAAGGGGGAGAAGTATTTGTCTTCCTTGTTAATTATGCATATATGTTTTGTATTGCAACTAGGAGAAAAAGGATTTCATGTTTTATCTCCATACATTACATACATATTTATGTGCTTTCATTGCATATATTATTGTTTATTTGTTATGCATGAGTTAAGGGGGAGCTTCTTTGAAGTTTTACTTTAATCCATGCATATATAACTTCATGAGTTTTGTCATCATCAAAAAGGGGGAGATTGTTGGCCCAAAGGCCTATCACCCTAGTTTTGATGATGATCAACTCATGAAGTTATGTTTACTAATGATCTTGTGTTTAATTAGTAACAGATTCATGATCAAGATCTTAGTAGGTGCATAGTTCAACAAAGAATAAAATGTCAAGATTTGGAGCTAGCACGGTGTGATCCAAGGAGCTTTTGGATCAAGCTTGGACCAAGTCAAGAAGATGAGAAGACTTCAAGGGAAGACTTCAAGATCAAGACTTGTGTCTAGGTATAACATTTTGTTTTTGTTTTAGTTAAAAATGTAAAGAATAGAGTAGTTGGTGGATTGCTCAAGTACATATACACACACACTCTTGATAGAATTGTTTTCATAAAAGAATTTTCAGATTTAGAAAAGACTTTCATTTTGGAAAAATACTTTTTGGTTTTGAAATTTCTTATATGCATATCTTTTATCCAAAACCATATTTAGAGCTTAATGACAAAAACATAGATATTTCATTATGATTGTGTAGTGGATCATATTCATACACACTATACTTTAAAAGTATATCTTGTTTTTGTATTTGATGAAGATTTGGAAAAACATGTTTTGGAAAAATAAAGTTTGGAAAAATAAGTTTTGGAAAATACTGTTTTAGTTTGAGCCAATATTTTCATATTATAAAAATAGTCCAAATCTTTTATAACATGCCTTGATTTTGTGCAAGCATGTTTGTTTATCAAAGTATATTGGTTAAACTATTTTTGTAGATTTTTTAAGTATTTTATGGGATTTTATTTGAACCAAAAGACTTAGTTTTTAATCTCAGAAAAACAGTTTCTAGGCTTCAGCAAGTCGACTGTATAGTCGACTTGGTCTGAAGTCGGTCGACCGGATCGGTCGACCGACGTGCACGCCTTTGTGCACTGGAGGACGGCCGACCGGATCGGCCGACCGCTCCAGAGAGCTCTGCTCTCTGGAAATTTCGGCCGACCGTACGGGTCGACCGACAGAGAGTTCTACTCTCTGCTCCAGTGGCTCGGTCGACCCGGGCGGTCGACCGTGGCTCCAACGGTCGGATTTCTGACCGTTGGCGATCGACCGGCGGGTCGACCGGCAGGCTTGACAGACCCAACGGCTATATTTTTCTGGCCTATAAATTTGGGGGTTTGGTCATTGTTTTGTAACAAGATTTTAGGAGAGCTTTGAGCCAGTTTTTCCCACTTCATTAAAAGAGTTTTCTCCACAAATTTGAGTGCTAATACTTCCAATCAAAAAGGAAGAATTTATCAAGAGTGTTTAAAGTGATTCTTTGAGTTTTCCTCCACCATCTCTTTCCTTGTTTTTCTCACACAAACACTTGAGCAATTCATAGACATACTCATCCTATAGGAGTGTTGTAGTGAGATTGTTTTTAGGTGATCAAAGTGTTGTGATCACCAAAGACTACATTTGTTCTTTGAGGAGGCGGGCAAGTGTGTTCGCGGTTGTTTAGGGTTCGGGTGTGAACTCTTTGTTTGAGGTGCGGCCTCGGCGAGCTAGTGAGCTTGCGTGTGTACGGGACTAGGGAGTCCGAGGGTTTGTAGGTGTTGCGGCACCGGGGAGAGATCCATTGGGATCTTGCATAGTGGAAATCCTTCGTGTGTCGAAGGCGGGGATGTAGAGCAAGTGTACTCGAACCTCAAAACAAACCTTTGTGTTTGCGATTGCCTTTTCTCTCTCTCTCTCCCCTTACTTATATCTTGCATTCAATTATAGTGTAAATCTTTATATGCTTGATATACTTGTGTGCTCATTGATATACTTACTTGGGATTGTTTGCTAACACTTGTATTCAACCAAGAGAGCCAACGCGGCACCTCAACCCATTCAAGGGGAATCTAGAGGAGTTTGTCCAGAGCCCTTCACGGGGAATTCGGCAACACTCTTGTGTTATACGTGGTTGTTAGTGTAAAAGTTTTATTTGGTCATAATTTTTTTAGCTTCCGCATCATTTGGCATTAAGTGACCATTAGATTAGCCATCACCTATTCACCCCCCCTCTAGGTGAACCTTCAGCTCAGTATATGACAAATATGGCTGCAACTCCAATCTGAATAATCTAATATATGGCTCTCGTCCCTGATATATCTTCTCAGTCGTGACACATGGAACACATTGTGCACTCCTTCCAGTGATGGCGGCAATGCCAATCTGTAGGTCACTTCTCCCACTCGTTCCAAGATCTCAGACGGGCCTATATACCTCGGACTCAGCTTCCCACGTGCACCAAATCTGATCACTCCCTTGGTCAGAGATATCCTCAGAAACACATGTTTCCCCACCTGAAATTCCAACGATCTTCTATTTGAATCTGTCCAACTCTTCTGTCTATCCTGTGCTGCACGAAGGTGCTCTTGAATGGTTCTGATCTTGTCCACTGCTTGTACTATCACATCTTATCCCAAATGTCTTCTCTCACCAACTTTATCCCAACACAATGATGATCTGCATCTCCTGCCGTATAGGGCTTCAAACGGAGCCATCTTGATGCTCACCTGATAGCTGTTATTGTAGGGAAAACTCTGCCAAATGTAGATGGTCTTCCCACGATCCCTTAAAGTCTATCATACATGCCCTCAACATGTCTTCTAGGATCTGTATGGTCCATTCGGACTGCCTGTTAGTCTCTGGATGATAAGGCGTGCTAAACTTCAGACGGGTCTCTAGACTCTCTTGAAGGCTCTCCCCGAAGCGAGATCTGAAACTCGAGTCTCTGTCTGACACGATATTAACTGGGACTCCATGAAGTCAAACTATCTCTCTCATGTACTTGTCTACTAGAATCTCTGTAGATTGTCTCACTCTGAATGGTATGAAATATGCTGACTTAGTGAGACGGTCAACAACTACCCATACTACATTGTTCCCCTTTGGACTGCTGGGTAGAGCGGTGACAAAATCCATTGTAACATGCTCCCACTTCCATTCTGGTATTGGCAAAGGCTGAAATAATCCTGCTAGTCTTTGGTGTTCATCCTTCACTTGCTGACACACTAGACACTTCGCCACATATTGTGTGATCTCCCTCTTCATCGCATTCCACCAAAAATGTTGATTCAGATCCTGATACATTTTTTGTTCCTCAGGGTGTATAGAGTAAGTTGAGCTGTGGGCCTCGGCTAAGATCTTCTGCTAGTCTCCCTCTGAGGCACACAAATTCTGTTCCTGAAATAGAGAGCACCATCAGTATGTATGCGAACATCTGACCTCAGCCCTGCTTCCACTTGCTCGCTGAATTTCAACAATCTGGGATCTTCTTTCGGTGCTTCTCTGATCTCCTCCATGAATGTCGGCTGGATCTGAGATGCCATCAACTGCACGGACCCACTGGCTGTCCGAATCACCATCAAGTCTAGCCGACTCATCTCCTTGAGTAACTCCTCTTGCTGAGTGAGTAGCACTACCATGTTGGCTTCAGGTTTTCTACTCAAGGCATCAGGTACCACATTAACCTTGTTAGGATGGTACTGCAGATCTATATCATAATCTGCCATCAACTCGAGCCATCACCTCTATCTCATGTTCAATTCTTTCTGGGTGAAAATGTATTTCAAGCTCTTGTGATCGATGTAAATCAATACTCGGTCACCCAGTAAGTAATGCCTCCATATCTTCAACATAAAGATCACAGTTGCCAGCTCTAGATCATGCATTAGATAGTTCTTCTCATGTGATTTTAATTGCCCGAATGCATAAGCTACTACATATCTATGCTGCATCAATACACATCCAAGACCCTTCCCTGATGCATCACTATATATGACCATTCCTTCTGTCCCTGAGAGGGTGTCTTCAAGATTGGAGCTGAAATCAACTCTCAGTCCATTCATACTTCTCTCCTTTCCTGGTAAGCTTGGACAAAAGAGCTGCAATTTTAGAGAATTCCTGCACGAACCTTCGATAATACTCAGCTAATCCAATAAAGCTCTTGATCTCTGTTGCTGACTTTGGAGTTGGTCAATCCTTCACTGCCTGAATCTTGCTGGGATCCACGGAGATTCCTTCCTTAGAAAAAATATGGCCTAAGAATGCTATACTCTCCAGCCAGAACTCACACTTACTAAGTTTGGCATAAAGATACTCAAGTCGGAACGTCTGTAGCACAATCCTCAGATGCTGGCATTCTCTTCTTCATTCTTGGAATAGACCAAAATATCATCAATGAATACCAACATAAACTTATCCAAATAGGGTGAGAAGATTCTATTCATCAAATCCATAAAAACTGTTGGGGAATTTGTTACTCCAAAGGGCATAACTAGGAACTCGTAATGACCATAGCGAGTCCTAAATACTGTCTTCTGGATGTCTTCTCTCTTCACCTTCAACTGATGGTACCCTGACTGCAGATCTAACTTGAGAACACTTGGGCCACATGAAGTTAATCAAAGAGATCATCAATCCTCGGCAGTGGGTACTTGTTCTTAATGGTGACTTTGTTCAATTCTCTGTAATCAATACACAATCTCTTGTCACCATCCTTCTTGTTTGCCAACAATACTGGTGCTCCCCAAGGTGAAGTACTCAATCTAATTAAACCCTTGCTCGAATACTCCAGCAGTTGTTCCTTTAATATAGCCAATTCTATTGGTGCCATTCGGTATAGTGCTTTAGAGATGGGAGTCGCTCTTGGAATAATGTCAATAGAGAACTCCACAACTCTGTCAAGTGAAAGTCCTGATATCTCCTCAAATACATCCAGGAATTCATTCCATACTGACACCGTCTTCTTCTTATCTTCAGCAGTGGCACAATCCAGTTGATCCTCCTTCCTGAGGGACTTGCGCTCTCCAATGAACTGAAACTCCGGTTGGTGTGAAATTCTGAAGATCACCTTCTTGTTTTGACAGTCGATCACTACATGATACTTGCTAAGCTAAGTCATGCTTAAGACTACATCGTACCCTCTAGTGTCCGCTACGAACATGTCAGCTTCCACTTTCTATCACATAACTCCACAGTGCACGCATTTTAAATTCTGTTAGTAATGACTACCCTATTTCTCGTATTAATTTCCCACTGGTCACCCATACATACTAGGGGTATAGAATGCAAAGCAGTAAATCTACTAGATATGAAGCAATGTGATGCACCGGAGTGAAAGAGTGATAAGACTGGAACTGAGTCGACTAAGATTGTACCTGCTACTATTTCTCCCGATGCCTCAGCTTCCTCGGTGGTCAAGCTGTAGGCCTGGTCTCTCCCGCGGCCTACTCCAGTCCTGGGTCCCCTTTGAGCCTGACCCAGAGTCTGATGCTAGGGAGGAAGTGGAGCTCCTCTGCCTACAGGCCCTGGGTTCCTCCTCATCGGTGGTGGTGCCGAAAGTGCTGGGGGTGCCACTCGTGCTGGTGGTGCCACTCGTGCTGGAAGTGCTGGTGGTGCTGGAGATGCATTACATGTCTTCTTGAATGGACAATCACCCACTGAGTGGTCGCCAGATCCGCATGCCAAACACAGTCCATTAGCCATACGGCAGTTGCGTTGATTGTGTCCAGGCTTCTGACAATATCCACACACAAGCTGCTGAGGAGGAGGCTGAAACGGTCTCTTGGCTAATGGGGCACCAATAGATCTGACTGGATTTCCTCTGTTCACCTGCTGGAATTGGCGCTTCATAGGCTTGTGCTGCAGCTCACTTCTTTTCTTCTTCTTCAATCCCTGATCCACATCAAGAGCTATAGAAAGAACTTGAAATTATGTCTTCAGCTGATGGGATATAAGTAACATCTGGATATCCACCCTCAATTCTTACTGAAACCTGCTAGCTCTCTTCTCCTCGTCGGCCACCATATATGTGCAAACCGACTAAGTCTCAGGAATTTAGTAGCATACTCATCTACTGATCGTGTCCACTGATGCAGCCTAATAAACTGCTCCTCTATCCTTTTGAGCCGTCGCAGGGAAAAACCTCTCATAGAAGCCCTTCGAGAACTGGTCCTAAGAGATGGGCTTCTCCTATCTTGCCTCTTCGGCTAGCCACCAGGTCCTTACCACATCTTTCAGCTGGATCTTGGCCACTTTCACCTAGTTCTCACTAGGAATTATAGCCGCCTTCAGAAGATCGGTCATGTCGATCAGCCACTGCTCTGCATCCTGGGGTTTCTCAGTGCCCGAAAAGTCTGTCGACTGTAACCTTCTGAAATCTGACATTATGCCCGGCCTCTGCTCCTGGGGTGCAGTCAACAATCCTTATCGCAAGAGCTCTGTTTGCTGTTGTTAGTTATTCATCCCCTGAAGTATCCTCATCATGTCGTTCTCCTGTTAGAACCGTCACAGGAAGTGCCAGGACCGTTACGTGTCCCCCGTCTATTCATATTTGAGCTGGCTGAAAAGATGACGAAAATAAAGAACTGCATGAGATTTCGGAAACCAAGGGATGAATTTCAAGGAAAGAATAGATAACTTCGTACTTGTGATTGGAATGTATAGTAATGTCTCGTGAGACCCAATTGCAAATTAATCCAACATTAATCTGTAGACTGGCTGTACTGTGAGAGCCTAGGCTCTGATACTAACCTGTAGTGCCCCGATCCCACAGATACAGAGACACTACTGACGTACATACACAGGGCGATGGAACCTTCACGTATGTACGCTAAGCATCAATACAATATAGGACCAGAGTGTGAAAAATACGTGATAACATACATTCGAACACAAAAGTACAAGTACTCAGTCATTACAGTCTGTGACATAATATTACATAAATATTATATCACCAGGAAGTACAAAAGTAGACTGTACAGGGTACAAAAGATAAGAACTCACGAGCTGACAGAGAGAATCTCGCTAGCGGGAAAAGACAGGATGAAGCTACGGGTGATCCGCCTGCTCCTCGAAGAAGGCCTGGTCCTCAGTTGATGGGTCCACCTCAGTCCAAGCTGTAAGATCTGGACATGCAAATTCAGAGTTGTTAGTGGGCAACCCAGGAAGTGCAAGAAGAACCCAAATGGTAAGTATAAATAAAAGCAAGTGCATCAGGTCAAGTATTATGTACTCAAATCAGTAGGCATGGAATAACCAAAATAAATAGTGGCATATGGAAATGACATTGGAATTTATGTGGCATGAAACAAAAGCAAGTATAGCAGGTCAAGTGTTAAGTACTCAAATCAGCAAACATGAAATAACTACAATAAATAGTAAATATAGAAATGACAATAAAATTCATGAAGTCAATTATCAAGTTATTATTAAGACTCGTTCAATTTGTATGTTTTGGTATATGGCCCATACCATATACCTCCGCATACAAGTCGAGCGAGGTTGGTTATTGGAAACTGATGGGGATCGACGAACCATATTTAGAATGGGTCCCGTGCATGCCAGGGACAACGGTTCAGGAGATCCGGTACTAAGCCGGAATGTACCGCTAGGTATCGGGTCTTACTATATGCCCTAGGACTTAGTATACGCTCGAACAGGAATAGAGTATCACCGCTCCCAAAAAAATATATTCAGGGGATTATGGTACACCGGGCAGGCAGGGGAGTAGGGGTGCCAGTACACCCCACGGAAGCGCCTGGTGGCCTCCAGGTCGAATCTCAAGATTAATTGTACAACATTTGTATGGCTACCATAAACACAGAAGCTATGTCGGTACCCATCAAATTCCCCCATCCCGGTGTAAGTTGTTTAATTATTATAGATTGTCTAATGATAAGTCCCCAGGGCATTCGCAAAAGTTCAATATACATGGTTATCCTATTACGGGGATCAACAGAAGTATAATATCAGGAGCATAATGTCCGGAGTCTCCCTATTTTAGGGGTTCAAGTATACAGGAGTTCAAGAGTACCAAATATCTGGTAACAACATAATAATCATGTCAAGTCCCCGTAAAAGTGATAGTCATGAATATGAATGCAGTACAGGTCATATGTAATAGTATCTAGTCAGGTATCATAATATCAGGTCAAATGTGCTAGTACTATGTGGAAGCATGTCAATGTCAAGTGTCATATATCAGGTGTCAAGTATAACATGTCAAGTACCGGTGTCAGATATCACGTATTAGAGATCAGGTGTCAAGTATAACATGTCAAGTGCCGGTGTCAGATATCACGTGTCAGAGTTCAAGTGTCAAGTATAACATGTCAAGTGCCGGTGTCAGATATCACGTGTCAGAGATCAAGTGTCAAGTATAACATGTCAAGTGCCGGTGTCAGATATCAAGTGTCGTGGATCATGTGTCAAGTGAGAATACAGAATACAACATCATATATTAACTAGTATAGCTATGTATCATGTACTGAAAGCTAAAGTAACAAATGTTAGACATGGAACGGTATTGACAAGATATCTACAGATCAACATATCATGCAAGAAACACTAGAATTACTAAACATGATAATAAAGCACTTGCCTAAAAATCGGAACGCAATACCGAGAAAAAGCTGGGAATCCGCTAACACGTGCGAGCATGCTACTAGCCCATATAATATATATATATATATATATATATATATATATATATATATATATATATATATATATATATATATATATATATATATATAATATATATATATATATATATATATATATATATATATATATATATATATTAGAGAGTGAATGAGAGAGGAGAGAAAGTTGTAGGCGAGAGAGAGAGAGAGAGAGAGAGAGAAAGAGAGAGAGAGTTGTAGGATATGGTGGAGTAATTAGGGAATGAAGGGGAGGGTAATTAGGGGAAGTGAATACAAAGGGGTATGTATGGAAAGAAGGAAAAGAAAGAAAGAAGAAAAGAAAGAAAGAAAGAAAGAAAGAAGAAAGAAAGAAGGAGGGAGAGGGGAGGGTGGTGGCCGGCGACCGGCCACCCGCCGGCGGCCCTGGGGGGTGCGCTTGGCCCGGGGAGGAGTGGAGGTGGGAGGAGTTGTATGTTGTTATTTGTTGTTGTTATTTGTGTTGGTGGAGTTATTAGTGGTTGTTGGTGGTGGTGGGGAGTTGGAAGAGGAGGAAGAGATGATAGTGTGGTGGTGGAAGTGGAGGAATTGGAGTATTGATGGTAAATTTTTAAGAAGAAGAGGAGGGGAAGTGATGGGTTTTTTATTGAAATTAAAGAAGGTGGGTTGGTGGTTGAAGGTAAGGGAGGTGGAGGAGAGGAGAGGGGGTTGAGGGAGGTGACGCCGATGGCTAGGCGGCGGTGGTGCGGCGGCAGTGCTGGTGGAGGCAACGGTTGAGGGGGTGAAGGTGTTCGTTTGGAGAAATGAAATGGAGAAGATAAGGAAGGAGAAGGGAAGGAATAAAAGGGATTAAAAGAAGGAGAAGGAGAGGGAGGGAATGGGAGAAGGAATGGGGGATGTGGGAGTGCTGCTATTGTTTGCAACTGCCAGGCTGCAGGGAGTGGGTCGGCAGGGTGTGGGGGAGCAGGGCATGGAGAAGAAAGAGAAAAGAAGAAAAAGAAAGAAAAGAAGAGAAAGGAAAAAAAATAAGAAAAAGGAAAAAAATAAGAAAAAATTAATAAATAAATATATTATTAAATAATAAAATTAATAGAATATCTTGGGAGTATAAAGTAGAGGAGTGGAGAAGAAAAGAAAAGAATGAAAAATAATATTATTATTAAAATAGGGTAAAATTCGACTGTTTCAGAAACGCTCCGAAAAATTCTCAAAAATAAAAAATATTATTTTAAGATGCCTGATGAAATTAGATTTGAGAAATTTAATCTAGTTTTAAAATTAAAAATTTTGGAATCTCTCGGCGATACTTGTCAACATTAGTATCGGTCCAATTTTAATAAATTTAGAAAAATCCCAAAAATGTATTTAAATAGAAAATAAAATCCTAAGAAATAATGTGAAAGTCATTTCTTAAAATTCAATTCCGTTTGAAAATTAAAAATCTGGGAATCGGTCAGCGATGCCGATCGACACAGGTTTGAAGAATTTGCAGAATAATTTTAAAAAATTTCAGAAAATCATGAAAAATCTAAAATATTAGAAATTAGTATTTGAAACTGAAATCAGTCAAATCGAACTACTAGAAAAGTTAAATCAGGCAGCATACTGGTATCGGGTTCCTGATCCAGGTCAGGGCTGACTCTAGGTCTGAAAATCCAGATCCGATATCAAATAACATGAGCAATCACAACCCAAGAACAAATACTGGAAGAAAATTGAAACAATATGGTCGAAAAAATTTGGGACACGTATTTAGGTACGTATCCCAGAAACAGGGTGCTACAAAAAGAATATGCAAGCCTCCCCCGCAAATCGTGAGGGAAAAAATCAAGGGTAGACTATCGAGCAGTCTCAGTGGCCGCAGAGATAAAATTCGTGATAGATCTGGGATCTACACTTCACGGTGACAGGTATAGACACTGGCGGCGTGGCGGATCAACAGAGAGGCCGCGAAAACGCAAAAATTCAGGTTTTTCTGCGGCAAATTAGTGGAGAGAGGGGTTGGATTTTGGTGGGTTGGCGGCGATGTTTCTCTCCTCTCCAAATCTAGATTAAAGTTTGGAAGATAATACCCGTGGGAGAGAGAGTAGGGATATAAATAGGCTAAAAGATTATGACTTTCTTTTTTACCCTTTGAGGATTTAGAAATTTTGAATTGGGGATTTTTTTTTAAATTTTCTACAAAATCGAAAAAATCTTTTTTGTTTTTTATATTTTTTATTTTTTTATTTTTTAAAAGAAAAGAAAAATGGTTATTTACAAAAAAATCCCCTAAAAGAATTTTTACAATAATTAGGAGAGAAAATTAGAGAAGGGCCTGGTCACTCATATATTGGGTCAGAGAGACCCAATTTAAAAGTTTCGTGTGGCTCAGGCTCGGTGGTGAAGAACGATTTTAATTTCTGCCCATTGACTTTAAATACATTACCGTTCTTTGGATCAAAAATTTTTACTGCATCATGTGGAAAAATGGTTTGAACTAGAAATGGTCATGACCAACGTGTCTTCAGTTTTTCGGTAAAAAGGTAAAACCTAGACTTCTACAGTAGAACTTTTTATTCAGGAACAAAATCCTTCCTATGTATGAACTGATTATGGAAGTGTTTGGTTCTGTTCTTAGAAATTCGAGCATTATCATAGGCTTCATTTCTTATTTCTTCAAGCTAGGAAATCTACAACTTTCTTGAGTCACCGACCTTTTTTAAGTCAAAATTAAGTTGTCTAGTAGCCCACAAAGCACGGTGCTCAAGCTCCACTGACAGATGGCAAGATTTTTCAAAGACCACTCGGTATGGAGACATCCGTAGAACAGTTTTGTAGGCGGTCTGATAACCTATAGTGCATTAGTAAGCTTAACCGACCAATCCGTCCTATTTTGTCCTACAATTTTCTCCAAGATGAGTTTGATTTGTCTATTCGTCACTTCCACCTTTCCGTTCATCTGAGGATGGTAGGCCGTGGATAATTTGTGAGAAATGAATTGCATTCGCATTAGGGCTTCAAAAGCCCGATTGCAGAAATGACTCCAGTTGTCGATTATTATCGCATGGGGGGCTCTGAAGCATGAAATGATATTTTATCTCAAAAACTTGATGACAACTCGGTTGTCATTCATCCTTATTGGCACAGCTTCTACCCACTTTGAAACGTAATCAACATCTACCAAAATGAATTGGTTGTCGAAAGAAGTTGGAAAGGGTCCCATAAAATCGACGCCTCACATGTCGAAAAATTTTCACTTCCAGGATTGGGGTAAGGGGCATTATATCTTTACGTGTGATTTGACCCGTCATTTGACATCTTACACAGAGTTTGCAAAAATTATAAGAGTCCTTAAAGAGAGTGGGCCAGTAGAATCTACTCTGCAGAATTTTCTCAGCAGTCTCCAAAATGTCCACCACATGCAAACTCGTGACAAAATGTCAGCACACTATGGTGTTCATCCTCAGGAAGACACCTTCTAATGATCTGGTCAAAGCAATATTTGAAAAGATATGGTTCATCCTAAAAGAAGAACCGTATCTGTGTGAAAAAATGATGTTTGTCCTGTCTTGACCAACTAGAAGGTGTTTGCCCGGTTACAAGATAATTGACAATGTCAGCATACCAGGGCTCTTTACACATCACTAAGATGTGTTCGTCAGAAAAGTTCTCATTAATCGGGATGGTTTTCACTGGTGCGTTTGGGATTCTAAACAAATGATCTGCCACCACATTTTTAACGCCCTTTTTGTCCTTGATTTCTAAATCAAACTCTTGCAAAAGAAGGATCCAATGAATGAATCTAGTTTTAGCGCCTTCTTCTGCATCAAATATCGTAGGGCGGAATATCAGTAAACACTGTTGTTTTGGACCCAAGTAGGTATTGCCAGAATTTCTCTAACGCAAATACAACTGCTAAAAATCTTTTTCAATTGTTGTGTAATTTAGTTGGTCATCATTAAGCGTCCTACTAGCATAGTAAATCACGTGTTGCCCGTTATCAATGTGTTGTCCTAGGACAGCTCCAATGGCATAATCAGAGGCTCACACATAACTTCAAATGGTCTAGTACAATCAGGTGCCGAAATTATTGGTGCAAAGACAAGTTCTTGTTTTAGATCCTCTCAAGCCTTTAGACATCCATCGTCAAAATAGAAGGGCACATCTTTTCCTAAAAGATTAGTTAAAGGTCTAGAAATTTTGCTAAGCTCTTTAATAAATTTTCTATAAAAACCAGCGTGCTCTACAAAAGATCTGATATCTTTTAAGCATTTTGGTTCAGCGAGTTTAGCTATCACTTCCACCTTGTACTTATCAACCTCAATTCCTCGTCTCGAAACTTCATGCCCAAGGACGATTTCGTGTTTGACCATGAAATGACACTTTTCCCAGTTTATTGTCAAATTCTTTTCCATGCATCTTTGTAAGACCAATTTGAGATGATGAAGCATTAGTCAAAGGAATCTCCGAAGATCGAAAAGTCATCCATAAAAATCTCCAAAAACTTTCCACCATGTCCAAGAATAGACTAAGCATGCAATGTTGGAACATTGCAGGAGCATTGCATTATCCAAATGGCATCCTATGGTATGCAAACATTCCAAAAGGACATGTGAAAGTTGTTTTCTCTTGGTCTTCGGGAGCAATGAAAATTTGATTGTATCTTGAATATCCATCCAAGAAATAATATTACTCGAGTCCAGCCAGTCTTTCTCGCATCTGATCTATGAAGGGAAGAGGAAAGTGGTCTTTACATGTGACGGAGTTTAGCTTGTGATAATCAATGCAAACTCGAATCTTCGTTGCAAGATGAGTTTGTATTAATTCTTTCTTATTATTTTCTACCACAGTAAAGCCGGCTTTTTTGGGCACAACGTGGACTGGACTCACCCATTGACTATCAGATATGGGATAAATTATCTCATTATCTAGCAGTTTAAGGATCTCTACACGGACAGCCTCTTACATAATAGGATTGAGTGTACGCTGTGGGCCATGTTTGGGTTTGCCTCTTCTATTAGATGAATGCGATGTTGCACAATGGATGGGCTGATCCACTTGATGTTGGCCATGATCCAACCAATGATCTCCCTATTTTCCCTTAACATAGTCGAAGATCCTCTTCTTGTTTTTCCGTTAAATGGAAGCAATGATCACTGAAAAAACTTTCTTTTCACCCAAGTACTGGTACTTGCGATGACTAGGAAGTGCTTTCAATTCGGACGAAGGGATATGATCCGTCAAGGATTATTCTTCTTGCAAGGGAATGTTCGGGGTTGCGTTTGTTGCCCACTTTACTGTTGAGTCCACTATCTGGTCAAGATTGAACTCATCCAACTCCAAGTCAAATTCGTGTTCAGACTCATACTCTAGCTCTTCCTCATGTTCACTTCAAATGATTGGTCATCCATATCTCGTGGTTGTTTTCCTAGGTGAAAAACATTTACCTCCTTAGTCATATCGCCGAAAGTTAAGCACATTAACCCGTTCCTACAATTTATGATCGCATTTACTATTGCTAGGAAGAGTCGTCAATGACCGGATTCAGCACGCGTTGTGTTTCCAAAACAGTGAAATCCACGGGTTAGATGAACTCCCCGACCCGTATAAGGACATCAGTAATTTCACCGTTGGGGTTACAGAATGATCAGCTAATTGTATAGTAACCCGAGTTGGACGGAGGTCGCCTAACCCAAGTTGCTAATATACGAAAAAGGGGAGCAAGTTGATACTTACTCTCAGGTCAAGTAGTGCCCAGTTTATACTGGTCTGTCCTATAATACATGAAATGGTTGGGCATCCGGGGTTTTTGTACTTTACAGAGATGGGCCCAGACAGTAACTTGCTGATGTTTGATGCAAGGAAGACCTTTTTGAGAATATTTGTTTTCCTTTTCTTATGCACATGTCTTTTAAAAACTTGGCATATGTTGGGACTTGCTGAATGGCATTAAGAAGCGGCACGTAAAACTAGACTTAATTAAACATCTCTCTAATCTTTTCCATTTGAGCATTGGTCTTGGTGTTTGCTAGCCTATTAGGGAATGGTTCAATAGGCTTGTATGTTTGCTCAGTTGATTTATCCTTTTCGTCAAACTTTGAAGTGGATGGTTGTGAACATGATGATGAAGACGGGTATTTGAAACAGGCTTTGATTGTGCAGATATCGATGAATTGGACACTGGAGCATTTGAAACCTGGTTATCTTCTTGTTTCTAGACCTTAGAATATGAACAGTATTGCATTGTTTTGGTGTTATATCCTCAGCTTCATTAACAGAAAAAGAGTTCTTTGAATTAGGCAATGGCTGACTTGATAATGTTTCCTTTTGTCTTTCATTAAGTGAGCTTGCCAATTGACTTATTTGAACTCCTAGCCTATTAATAGCCTAGTTGTGGCTGTTCATCATTGAGGCTTAAGTTTTGATAAAGTTTCTAATTCTCTTTCCAAATCTGTTATTTTTTTATCTGGATGATTTTGTTGTTGTTGGTAAGCGGACTGAAAATTGTGTTGGTAAGTAGGCTGAAAATTGGGTTGATGAGTGGTGGAAAATATTGTCTTGGCTGCTCAGGACCAGATTGACTCCTAGAAAAGTTGGGAAGATTACACCATCCCGGGTCGTATGTCTTGGAGTAGAGATTGAAATTTTGTCTGGTAAAGGCTGCATTCATGCCATCAGGTAACATTTGTTAAACTTGGTATATAGAACACTTCTCAAATATGTGAGTCAAGGCATGACAGTAGGTACAACTCAGATTTGGAATTTGGGGTGGGTTGATCTGGTTCACTGAGTTTTGTTCCCTAGCCTCAACAGTTCTAGTCTCCTCATCAGTTGTGTAATTTTGGTCTCGGCAGCTATGGAAGGCTCAATGGAATGCATACCGGTTCTGAATATTGTGGGGTTAGTCTTTTCAGGACAAGACTCCCACTGAATGGTCTTTTTGGGTAAGGCTTCAAATAAATCCCTACCTTGGTCCTCGTCCATCTTTAAGAAATCTCCTTGACACATATCTCAAGGAGCATTTTGGTTTGGTAATCTAGTCTCTTATAGAATTTGGCACTGCCGCCATTTCTCTATTCCGCGGTGAGGACACTAGGCTAACAAATTTTTAAACCGCTCAAAATATTTTTAGAATGGTTCATTTGTCTCTTGCCTAAACTGCATTATATTTTTCTGATGAGGGTGGTTTTATGGATTGGGTAGAATTTTTTAAGAAAAACCTTAACAAAGTCATCCCAAGATGAAACGGAACCGACAGGTAAGCTATACAACCACTTCTTTGTTGTATCCTTAAGAGCAAAGGGAATGAATCTTAATCTCATAGCGTCCTCCCCCAGCTGGAGAATCTGCATCATCAAACATGCTTCTTCAAACTCCCCAATGAAGAAATATGCGTCCTCAGAATCTATGCCATGAAATCTAGGAAGGGTGTTGATAAATTGGGCTTTCAGCTCAAAATTGTTACCATTGGTCTCTAGTAACTGGAAGCAAGAGGGAAGTGTTGTTCTAATCGGGTAAAACTTGTCTTGAAGCAACATATGGTTGGCCAGATTGGAATGAACTCAGGAGGTGGTGTAGATGCAAGTGGAGTGTTTCCTAACTAACCTTGATGAAATTGGATCCCTGGACCACTCCTGCATGCACAACACAAACAACGTTCACCCAATCAAACAAACGTAAAAGGAAAATAACAAACAGAAAAAAAATAATCTCCAAGCCTAGTCTACGATACCTAGACCTAGACGACTCCTAACTGGGCAATTTTCCAGGGGAGATTGTTGTTTGAATCTGACTACAAACTAATCAGCCAGATAGGGGCAAAATATGGTGGAGGTATCCGTGCGTAAGCAACGAGTTTTAATTACACCAAACCATGATATTTTTTAGGCTTAACCTCTTAATCCCTAACCTTAAATACTGATTTCACAGGAGTAAGATTCAAAACAAGTTTCACCCTCGGTTAATGTCCTAATGAGCCTGGATGTCCCTCTGGGCCAACATCTATCAATTTTTAAATTAGACTTGAGATTGTGAGTGCTTGAACAATTATTTTTGAGCTAAGGAAGGGTGATGAAATCCTTGTTTATTTGGGTGATGCCCTTAGAATCGATTTGTACAAGTGTACAGAATATATCAAACAAGATTTACTCAAAGCGGATAAATCAACCAAAGAGTGAGTCTATTCTATATGCTATGCTCACGTCCTTGCTCTAGCACTATCCAACAGTAAAGTAAAATAATTGTAAAGACACGTGCCCTAAGATGCAAATGTCTAAACAAATTTTTAACTTCAACAAGCTTTTACTGTTGGTTTATTAGCAGTAATATGGGTGTGACATATAAGAAAAATTATTGTTGTAGAGAGCTAATTTTTTGCAAAGCAAGTAACCTGAAAAAAAGATTGTAGTAGAGAACTCAACCTTGCCGCAAAAACGCGGCAAGGTTCGGCAAGGTTGAGGGTACTTGGTCTCTGCTTTCTAGAGCAGAGGCCCAAGACCACTTATGTGTCACTGCAGCTGCTATTTCCTTGTTCCCAGCACCTGTAACCTGAAATAGAAAAGGGAACATTCAGATCAAGAAAACAAAGCTAAACTGTTACCCTCCCCGGCAACGGCGCCAAAAATTTGTTGTAGTTCGGAAAAAGGAAAGTGTATTGAAACGACACAAGCACCAGAGTTATGAGTTCGTTATTGATATGAGTTATGTCCTTAGTAGTTGTTCTTGTGTCCTTCTGAACTATTCGTCCTAGCCAAATGATAAAACAAGTCATATCCACAGGGGGAGTGATAGAAGCTTTGTCTGGTTCTTATTTTATTCTCTTCAAAATATGATCCTTCTAGTTTTAGTTAAAAAAACAAAAGAAAGAAAGAAGAAAGAGTGTGAAATTGATGATGTGATTTGACTGTGAGTAAGAAAGCAAGTAAAAACAAAAGAGAATAGAAATGCGAAATTGAAAAAGTGATGATTGGAAACCAAAGAAAAGAAAAGAGAAGGATTAAAGAAACTAAAAGAAAGTTTTAAAAGAAAGTTTTGAGAAAAGAAATGCAAGAAAGAGTTTGAAGAAATTTGAAGAAGTGAAAGAAAAATTGCTTGAAAAGTTTAACTTGTAGAAAATGAAAAAGATTGCATGGCTAACATTCTACTAATGAACCCCACTAACCGTTAACTTGCTCGAAGGTAAGACTTTATAATTGATCCTTGGCCTTCTTAAGTCTTGTGCATTAAGAACTAGTCATGTGGTGTTCTAATAAAAGTTCTTCACCCTCCACTCTGCGTTACACGGCAAAAACTTGAACATCACCCTATCAAGATCCGTTTTAAGGCGAGATTCGGGTGAGAAACAAGTGCACTATCGGTATCGGTAAAGATGAGTGGGTATTCACCAAGTCAAAAACAAGCAAGTTAGGCAATCAATAGATTATCAAGAACATAAAGTTAGAGAATGAAATATAAGAGTTAGATTACTTGTTAGTGGTTAGAGTTAGAACCCTTCATCATAAGCCATCTATAGCTCTTGCTTGCACAAGGCTCATTGGCATGCTATAGATTCATGTGGGTTATCATTCAAGTAGTTAGGGTTAGTGGGTTAGTAGTTAGTTAGCCATGCAAGAAGAAGATTAGCTAGATATAAATAAAAAGCATGAAATGAAAAGCTTGTTAGAGATTTTAGCCATTGTTAGAGACATGAATCAAAAAGCACATAGAAGATACAAGAAAGAGCAATGAGAAAAGAAGTGATCCTTATATTGATTTGTCACTGAATCAATTACAATAGCACTCTCTCTTTCCCACTCAATTTCTGGAAATAAAAATTAGACAAAGTTTGCAATGATGCAAGAGAAGAATAAGTAGAGTAGCACAAGAAATAAGAATAATGTTGCTCTCTGTTTTCTTTCTCACTTTATCTCGAGTGATTTTACAGGGTATTTATAGGCTGCCGTGGTTTGGGGAGCACAAAACGAGGGGACGCGTGTCCAAGATCTGCGGCTCCATCCACAAGATTGCCGCGAAAAAGCGGCAAAAGCCGCATTTTTGTGGCTTGATTAGGCACACATACTCTGATTCAATTCCAGCTGTCTATCTTCTTGAAAGGGAGCTCCAGGGAATATCCAATTCCTCATGCACATAAGGTAGCATTAGTCCAGATTCATCATCTTATTTTTAGAACTAATCTTCCCCTATCACTAAGGATCTCTCTTGCTCCTCAAAAAAACCCTTTAATAATCTGAAAAGTGGCTGAAAATCAGAATTATGTTATAATCTTGCCCTTGACCTTTTAATTATCTGCAAAATACCCAAGAGAAATTTATTAGTAACATAATTAACATAAATTGGTAGGAAATATGATGATAATGATGCAAATTTGACTACTAATCAATTCATGCCTAAAAGTGGTTAATATCTCCAAACAAAATCCTTAATTTTGTGGCATTGTTTGCTCAAGTTCTTAAGTCCTTGGGTGTTTTCGTACCCGATGCCCTAAGACCGTCCGATTTGGGAGTCACTGACCCAAGGCTCGTTAAATGAGTGAATTAGAAGTAATAGAACTAAAGGATAATGCCGTCATAATATGTAAAGTAAGGTATAAGAGTTAGAATTGAAGAATTCTTAGTCAAAACATTTACTGTCACAAAAGTGCATATGATTTAGGGTAAATTAAAGGATTAGGTGAGAAATACAGTTTTAATTTTTACTTTGATTGATAATATGTTCTTGCATTAAGATTAAGTTTAGGAATGAATAGTTTGGTAATCCTAAGACTTATAAATTACTTGATTTTTGTAAAAATTCTTCAAAACCTTTCTCTCTTTTTCAGAATGTATTTTTGAAAATGCTAACACTTTGTTTTTCTTTCTTTTATAGATTTTGTCAGTATAATTCACTGAAAATTCTTACGAGACAAAACTCATCCTCTAGGGGTAATCTAGAGGTTTAATAACTTGTTGTACATGTTAAGTGCAACCGTAATTTTTACGAAAGTGAGTTAGATTAGGTTAGCTTTGTTTTTTTAGTTGTTTTTCTTGAGGACGAGCAGAGGGTGTGCTTGTTCACTAATCTTGCATATTTATTATTATACTCTCATATTTATCTTATAATAAACTCTGATATTTAACTTATTTATTATTTAATGCTGTAGAGGTGGTGATTAGTGGATAAGGAGAGGATAAACCCAAATCTATTCCAGCTAATTCGGATTTACATGGATTTATTTGGTTAGCTTGAGAAATCAAAGAAGACATTGGCAAATCCAGAAACCCAAAACAATTCCTATCAGAAAACAGGAGATATCTGAAAGCGGGGATCCACGCACGCAAAGATCTGACCAAACGTCCAGATCCAAGCCGCGCAAAGTGGCTTTGGTTGCGTTTGTGCGGCCAGATAGAGGCTGTTGGGCCAGCGATTTGAGCTCATCTTTTCACCCCTTTTGGCACTCCATTTCTCTTATAAATACCATCAAATGCAGAAGGTAAATGACGCAGAGAACTAAGTGTAGATCACGTAGAGGGCAGTGAATAGGTGATATGCTAATCTAATGCCAAACAATACGGAATTAAAAACTATTATGGAAACTAAAACTATCACACAATGTATAACCAAAGAGTGAAGTTGAATTCCCAGTGAAGGGCTCTGAACTTCTCCTCAAGATTCCTCTAGATTAAGAGTTGAGGTGCAACTATAGATCTCTTGGTTAAATACTAGTGTGAGTACAAATATAAAAAAATATCAAGCATGTAAAGATGTGAACAATATGAGGGCATGCAAGATATCAAACAATCCCAAGCATATATATATCAATTAAGCACAAGTAAAAAGGATGTAAACAATTAAGATCAAGTAAGATATAAACACAAGTGAGTAGAGAGAGATGAGCAATCACAAACACAGGAGATTTATTTCGAGATTTGAGCCACTTTCTTTACATCCCCGCCTTCACCATTATGAAGGACTTTCACTATAAATGATCCCGCAAGATCACTCGGTGCCGCAACACCTACAGCGAGCTCCCTCAAAAACTCTTGAACCTGCAAGCCCCTCACTTGTTCCCACAAGAACAACACACAACACAAACTTGCAAGTTCGTCGAGGCTGTAACCTCCAACTCCTTAAATTACAATGGTGGAACACCTTGTGATCACTTCTCTTGATCACAAACAAACACTCTCACAAATAAGATCCTAGAGGATGGATATAGCAATGGAAGGTTCAAGCTTATGTGAGAAAAACTAGATAGATTTTGTGGTGAAAAACTCAAGAAAATGCTTTTGAAAACAAAAGAGAAATTCTCTTGATATACTCTCTATTTGATATGAAAGTTAATCTCGAAAGCTTGTAGAGAAAACTCTGTTTAAGATAAAAAATACTAGCTCTAAAAACTTGTGAAAATCTTCTACAAAAACTAGACCAAAAGGCCCCTTTATAAAGGCTGTCAAAAAATAGCCGTTGGGGGCCAAATTGGCCTATCGGTCAACCGGCCGGACGACCGACCAACGGTCATTTTTCTGACCATTGGGTTTACCGATCGACCACACCCAAGCCCACAGAGAGTTTCTCTGTTGATCGACCGCTCGGTCGGCCGAGCCAAGCCTGAGAGTGGGCTTGACCCAGTCGGTCGACCGCACTTTGGGCTCGTGCATGTATGCAACTCGGTCGACCAAGCCTGCATTCGGTCGACCGGTCAGCCGACCGCAAGCAACCCGAGAACCCAATTTTGAACATTTTTTAATACATTTTAAATCCTATAAAATCCACAAAAATAAGTTTATTGAAACACTTTAAAATTCAAATATGTGTGATAAAAAATTAACACATATTACAAATATGTAAACTATTTTTGAAGTAAAGAATTTAAGGCATAAACCAAAACCGATATTTTCCAAAAATCAACTTCTAAATGAAAATCCGATTTTTTCAAAACTTGTATATATACAAAAATAAGATATTGAAACACATTTGAAGTATAGTGTGTATGAAAATGATCCAATACACATAATAAATGAAATATACTTATTTTTTAATAATAAGTACCAAAATAAGTTTTGATAAAAACAAAATTTAAACATATGAACTAGATACATCAAAATAAGTGGTCTAATCATTTGAAGCATAAATGCATATGAATGAAATGCAATACACATATAAACCAAGTAAACTTATTTTGATGAAATCTATTCATGAAACCGATATATGTAATCTTGAAACTCAAAAATACAAAGATGTATTCATGATGAACCAAAACTCAAAACGTATACATGTCAAACCGAAATACAAAACTTAGAACTTATTTCTATGAGTTTTGTGTAAACTAAGTACACATAAACTTTTGAAATTAAAATGGTTTAAACCGAAAACAAAAAACTATAAACTTATATTTGTGTGTATATGAGCTTGAGCAATCCACAACTAATCTATCATTTACATTTTATCTAAAACAAAAATCTTAAACTTACAAATTAGGACTCAAATCTTCTTAAAAATCTTCTCTTGAAAATCTTCATCTCCATCTTGACTTGATCCAAATGAGCTAAACTCCTCTTTGAGTACTTGATGCGATCTTGAATCGTGAACTCTTGAATCAACATGTGATAGTTTTAAAACTTGACTTCAAATTTTTTATCGAAGCTAAACACCGACTAAGATCTTGATAAATATCTGAAACTTAATAAATATAAGATCATTAGTAGTATAACTGCATGAGTTAATCATTATCAAAACTAGAGTGATAGCCCTTTGGGCCAACACTAAGGCTAGAGTTTTACTTCTAGTTTACTGTAGATTTAGATTTTCTTTTCTTTTCTTTTATGTAATTTTTCTTTTTCTTTGTAAACTTAGGTTAGAGAGGTTCACGAGAGAAAGAGATAGAAGGTTGTATTGAGAGTGACACCAGTGCAAGTTTTCTCCTTTATTTTATTATTTTTTCATTTAATTTAAGTTTACTTTTATATTGTTTTTTATGTTTACTTTTTCTTCATGGTTTAAAATCTATTAACCTTCTAGATCACTTCCTTCTCTTTCAATTTCTAAATCCATATGAGTCTTATAGCATTGGAATAGCCTTGTCATTGTAAGTGCCACCGATAGCTTATGATAATGAATTTCTTCTTTTAAGTCTGTATCATTTCATACTTTCTTCTCGAAGTTTTGATGATGTAATGTGGAGGGAATCGATTCTCTTCTTATAGATTATGCGTTGTTCGTCACTAATTCAAGGTAAACCATCGTTGAAGATCAAAGGTAAAGTAATTATCTGACGAGGTCAGTATTCTTGTTAGAACACTTAATAGATTTTAGCCACAAATTTATTTTCTTTTAATTTCTTTTAAAAACAAAAACACTAACACTATCTTCCTCTTTAATTTCTTCTTCTATTTCTACTCTTCCTAATTCATTTTTCTTTTCTACTCTTTTCAAAACAAAGAAGAAATATTTTAACTAGTTTTTTTAACTTAAATAGAATACTGAAATCTTGCATCACATCCCTCTTTGTGGATCACGACTAGCCACTTTGCTACATCGGTAGTATTGAGGAAGCCAGAGCACAATCTTAATCTATTTTTAAACTTTGTTTTCTGTGCACTGCCTTGACTCAATTAGTACACTCCTAGATGGGATGTGCCTCGCATGGAAATGTTAACACAGATGTGCATACATGCCTTTCTCAATAATCTTATAAGAATCGAAATCCTCTGTTGCGGGATTTCCCCCCTCAGAGATCGGACTCTGTTGCAGGGATTTCTCCCTCAGAGGCCCGACTTCGCAGCTCCTTAACAGGATGTGCCCCTACTAGGAAGAAAACATGAATCCTACTCTATTGTAGGGATTTCCCCCTCTCAGAGGCTTAATCCGTAGCTCAGATTTTTCCCACTGGGAGACAAGATTTGCAGGCTCAACCAGGTGACAGACCATAACTTGAAAACTACACGCCAAATCAGTCTCAGATATCTTGAAGTCAAAACAAATCTCTCCGAGCAGACATTCAATTCCAAAACAAATACAAAGAAAATCAAATGATCTAGACAAACACTTCCATTCCAGAAATTTACTGCTTTTATAAAAAATTTCGATTACATCTGTTCAAATACATATTTAGTTACATCTGACAAGAGTGACACGAGGTCTATCACCTATTTGTATTTGTTTTTTTCTTGAAAAGAAATACAGATAATTCAATTCTGACTCAGACTCGGCAACTAAGCTCCTAATTCTGAAGCAAACAATAATCTGTTGTTCACGAGATGCTTCGCGCATGCGCGATTCTATTGTTCACATCACCATCCACAGATCCCGAGGGAAGCCCAGGGATGTTCCTTTCACAAAAAATGGGAGATTTCCTAGATGAGAAAATGTCTCCTCCCTTCTAACCGGGACACGCCTCGAAGGCATCCAGACGATCCCATCTAGGACATGCAAGAACGTGATGATATCACATCACAGGCCCTCCATCCCTAACAAGTGACCAGAGGCCTCGAAAGCACGGACACCTCATCATCCCGGGTCACCCACCCGTGCTTTCTTTCCTGGCCTCGCCTTAAGGAAAGAGTTTCCTAGTGCGAGGACTGCGGGATTCAACATAGAATGAAGACTGCAAGACATGAGCGACGATGACGGAATTGAAAAACACCTAGAGGGGGGGTGAATAGGTGTAAGTGCTAATCTAGTGAACTAAGTGCGCTAAATGCGGAAGCTAATGCAAATTATTGCAACACACTTAATACAATCAACAAGTGTAGCCGAATTCCTCGTGAAGGGCTCTGGACTAACTCCTCTTGATTCCCCTTGAATGGGTTGAGGTGCTATGTGAAGCTCTTGTTGATTAAGTATAAGTGAGGCACACACAAACAACCAAGCATATACAAGATATAGCAATATGAAATATGCAAGGCACAACAAGCAATATATGATATGAATGAAGTATGATGCTTTGCACAACTAAATGAGAGAGAGAGTTGAGAGATATTGGATCAAACGCAAACACAAGGATATGTTTCGAGGTTCGAGCCCCTAGCTCTACATCCCGCCTACACCACCGTGTAGGATTTCCAATCCACTATAGGAGTACCGAACTCCTCTCTCAATGCCACCGAGGCAATACAATCACAATCCACCTCTACCGAAGAGGGATAAGGCCCGTAGCCAATACAATCACAATCACCTCTACCGAAGAGGGATCCAAACACAATATCACTCCGATCAACCTCTATCAAAGAGGGATACACAAATAAAGGAGGGTTTACAACTTGGAGGCTCAACAACCTCAAACAATCTCTTTTCTCTCTTTTCCACAAAACAAGGATCCTAATAGATTAGGATAGTATGATAGCTCAAGTGTGGAAAAACTAAGTGTTTTAATCAAAGAAAACTCTTGGGAAAACACAACAAATGATATAGAGATTTTTGCTCAAAAACAATTCCCAAAACCTAGTTTCTTTGAAATAACAAAACACTTAAAAACAAACAAGATGAATCTTTTTACTCTTTAAACTCTTTTAAAAACTTCTTTTTAAAACCAGAGAATGAGAGAAAATCAGCTCTAAAAAACTTAGCCAAAATCCCAAAGAATTGGGGTTTATATAGGCCCATCAGAAAACTAGCCGTTAGGCTGATGTGGCAGCCTGACAGGCTAACGGTCGACCGGCCCGGTCGACCGCCAACGGTCAGAATTGTGACCGTTGGGCAACCACGGTCGACCGGCACGGTCGACCCAAACAAACAGAGAGCACTGCTCTCAGTCCCGGTCGACCGCCCGGGTCGACCGTCCCAGAGCTGCCAAACGTGCACAGATCTGTGCACGTCGGTCGACCGGCCCGGTCGACCGACTTCACCCTAGTCGACTAAGTCAGAAGACTAGTCGACTGGTTGAAGCCTGGAACAGAAAACTGGGTCAGAAAAACAGTTTAAAAATATTTTGAAAAATCTTTTAAGTCTTCTAAAAATTCACAAAACTTGTTTTAACATTTTATATTAAAACACAAACTTGTGATAAAAATTTCAAGACATATATCAATCATATCAATTCATTTTTGAGTCTTGCAAATTTTATCAAAAACAAAACTTGTATTTTTATCAAACTTGATTTTTTCAAAACATGAATAGGATAGTCAAAATAAGTTTGTTTAAGAAGTTTAAGCATGCATGTATAAATAGAAACCATCTACTATACATATAAACAAATTAAACTTGTTTTGATCTATTATTCATGAAAACCAAATCCAAAACACGAAACGTGTGTGTTGTGCACTTGAGCATATCAACTATACTAAGCTTTACAAATGGATCTAAAACACACTAAACTATGGATACCTAAGTCTTCTTGACGATCTTCATCTTCAAGGCGACTTGGTCAAAACACCGTGATCCATGAGCTAGGCAAGGTATGATCTTGATGCTTTGGCCCTGGAATCACTATGAAAAGCTTCTAAACTCCTTGTTGAAGCTAATCATCAACTAATATCTTGGTTAATGATCTGAAACTTAAACAACACAAGATTATTAGTAAACATAACTACATGAGTTAATCATCATCAAAACTAGGGTGGAAGGCCTTTGGGCCAACAATCTCCCTCTTTTTGATGATGACAAAACTCATGGAGTTATATATGCATGGATTAAAGTTAAGCTTCAAAGAAGCTCCCCCTTAACTCATGCATAAACAAATAAACAAAAGATATGCAATGAATGTACATAAACATGTATGCATCAACATGCATAAAACACATAAACATGTTCTAGAAGCTCTAGATACCAATTAAATTAATAAAACATTAACAAAAACACTAGATGCTCTAGATACCAATAAAACTTAATATATGCAAAAACATAAGTATGCATATATAAAACTTGTACCAATCATGCATATTAAAAAGATTTTGGTTTATATATGCATGTTAAACTCTCAAATAATTCTCCCCCTTTTTGTCAATCATCAACAAAGGGGTAAACAATCAAAACAATAAAATGAGGGGTAAAAATCTTTCTCCCCCCTTTTGTCAATCAAAACAATACAAACAATGTTCTCCCCCTTTTTGTCTAAAACAAAAACAAGGTCAATAAGGGGTGACTATAATCAACATGATATCAGTAGAAACATATGTCAATGAAGCATCTTGATACCAATAGAAAAGTAAACAAAGATCAATAAATGTTATATGCTATATACATTCATGAAGAGGAAGACGCTAAGTTAGCTTCCCTACACATATGCATTACATGAAGGAGGGATGTTAAGCCCTAATTCACATAACACACATTATGTAATGCATAAGAGGAGATGTGAAGCTCCCCCTACACACGTGTACCACATAAAGAAGAGATGTTAAGCTCTTCAATACAAGATACACTCATCATGAATCTATATGTAGAAGAGATGTTAAGCTCTTCTTGCATATAGTCAATATAAATCAAAACTTTTGTATTTTACTTTAAACAAAATTTTTAGATACCAATTTAAAACACAAGACATCATGATATCAAAAGATAGTATTTTTCTTTTTAATTCATATAAACAATTGAAATGACTATTTTCTATCATAAAGTAAGGGAGTGAAAATACAAGTACCAATTGAAATATGAAAAACGAATTTTCTCCCCCTTTATGAAATACCAACAAAAACTATGCGTAGACTTGTAATAAGATACCAATTGAAAACTAAATCAATTGAAATAAAATGAAGCTCAAGCTCTAGCATAAACAAGATTTGTGCTCAAGATATAGAAATATAATAGCACAAATAAAACAAGTATATGTGTATGAAATAGAATGAGTACCAATCACTAATAGATGATACCAATTGAAAATATACATACACAATAAACATATGAGTATACAAAATGATCAAATTGATACCAATTGAAAGAGTTCAATGATACCAATTGACATAACAATAAGTTCAAGTGTATACATCATATTACTATACCTCCCAATCATGGTTCAAATTTTAAATGATTTTCATTTTAAAGCATACATGAACATGATATCCCATCCATCCTCCCATAAGGGTAGGGGTTTTCAAAAAATAGATTTAAAAAAAAACTTTGTTTGAAAAACTCTACCAAAATGAAGAATGTCGTAACTAGTTAAATGGAAAATCTTTTAAACTAGTACGAAATCCTTCAAGTAAGGAATAAACTAAAAATAATTTTCATAAAACACATGTAAATCACATAGCACTTAAAACACTCAATATTCAATAAAGTCCATACATGCTCATGAAAACATACTCATGAGAAATATTTTAAAAATGGTGAGTGTACAAGTAATGTGTGACATGGCATTATGAAATTTTCAATTAAGCTCAAAATTCCTTGAAACATGAAAACATGAAAATCATCAAAAACTTATTTAATCTTCAAGGTATATGTATGTCTTATACAAATTAAAGTATACATACATATCCAAACACAAAGAGTCCACAAAGATATATGCATTAAGGTACGTGGCTCAAAAGGATATTCATGTATATCTAATAATTTGGATAAAATGGACATATACATGAAGTTAAACAAAAATACATGGAAACATGAAAAACAAAATTTTCATTAAAACAAATTTCATTTCAAGTTATATGTATGAATTGTCAACACAATAAGTATACATACATATCCCTAAACACAATTGAGTCCATATATATAAATTTGCATGAAAGGCAAATGACTCAAGGGGTATACATGTATATCTTAAAGTTTGGCAATACAAACATATACATGAAGTGAAATAAACAATCATAAAATAAATTCAAAAATAGGAATACAAGTTTAAAATGTATGGATCATCAAAACTAGACTATACTAGCACATCTAATGGGTTCAAATAAGCATTCAAGCTCAAACATATATAGATTTATTTGTGGCCCACTATATGCACAAGTATATAACTAGTCTTAATGAAAACTAACATCTAAACATGTAATCAACACATGAAGCATCAAAACACAATAAAAATCAACATGATAAATATAAACATGATTATTATGAATATCCACATGTTATTAGATATATGATATACGCAATAGCAACCAAATAGTGAGAACACAAAAGAATTTATCCATATTAAACATGGGTGTCTCAAAATAACTAAACATGTATATCACTAATCTAATTAACATGGCATTTTCATACTAATCACTAAACAATGAAACATGCTATAAAACATGAATATTAGAAGCATGAAAACAATAAATAAGGAGTTAGAGATTCGATACCAAAACCAATGAGGGTACCGCTCTAGTTCTCCAAACACGTGGTGGTCATCTCCACCAAACCTCCCTTGAAAGTGATGCATCCATATGATATCCTTTAAGTACGAAATGCATCCACTCCAAGGTACCGCTACTCTCACGTCATGTGAGATCCCACACCTACATCAAATAAAGGAGGGGTGGTCTTTGGTACCCATATTCTTTTGGGTCCATGGGGGTTAGTACCTTCTCTAACCCAAACAAATTTATTTGCTAAATTATCAACATGTATTCTATCATAGCAAAATTTAGCAAGGTGGCCCTTACGTCCACAATGTGTACAAGTGTACACATGAGCATACATGTGATGGGTGTGTCCGTGAGGAGCATGTGTATGCCGTGGAGGGTGTGCATGCATAAAGGATGGAACTTGTTTCTTTCGAACCAAGGTTTCCAAACGTGAGTGGTTCATGGCACATTGGCTCATAGTGGAGCCCAAACAATCAACCTTCTTCTTAAGCAAACAAATATCATCATTAATCTTAGAAGAAGAAGTGTGGCCTGCAATAGGTGAAGTGTGTGATACTACCCTAGCATGGCAAACATGTGCATCAATCTTATTTTGCAAAAATTCATTTTTCTTTAAACACACATCTAAATTATTTGAAATAGAAATAATTTTGTTTTTCAAAGCAACATTCTCCTTTAAAACAAAGTCAATTTTTGAAGACAAGTTTTCATTTTTCTTCAAAATTGTTTCACAATCATTTTTATTTTTCAAAAATTTATTTTCTTTAAGTGCAAGGTCTAGTTGAGATTTTAATGAATCCCTCTCATTAGTAATCTCCTCTTTCTCTTGCAAAACAACATCAAGTCTAGCAAACAAATTTTATTTTCATTATTAATGCCCAGACTTTTCTTTTTCAAAATATTATATTTTTCTATTAATTTTTCACAAACTATAGATAGTTCTTCATTCAAAGCATGGGGATCAATATAATCATTTGAAGAACTAGCACTATCATCACAATCTAAGTGGGGTTCTGAATGTACCTCAAGGGAGTCATTCCCTTGGACCGTATAGCAATGTTGTGGCTCAGATTCTCCACTAGATTCCTCTTCTCGTTGGATTTGCACTTGAAGCTTGGAGGTGTTGGTGGTTGTTGTCAACAAATTCCACAGTGCAAAGGCGGAATCAAAGTTAGAAGCACGCAAAAGATATTCTTTAGGCAATGTGCTTCTAATGGCCTCAAGGGCTTGTGCATTGGCCCCTATATGCTTGCTATCACTAAGGTAGGATTCCTTGGTAATGGCAAGGTAAACCTTATGTCCAAGGGTTTGCAAATAAACAGTCATTATAATCTTCCAAACAACAATGTTGGAAGGGTCAAAACTAGGAGGGGTCATGAAAGCCATGGTAAACTATATGTGTGCAAGCAAACAAATGCAAACAATAGATTAGAAAGAAAATGGATCTCACTCCTAGGATGTTAGCCTAAGTATCAGGAGCACTTGCTCTGATACCAATTGAAAAACACCTAGAGGGGGGTGAATAGGTGTAAGTGCTAATCTAGTGAACTAAGTGCGCTAAATGCGGAAGCTAATGCAAATTACAACACACTTAATACAATCAACAAGTGTAGCCGAATTCCCCGTGATGGGATCTGGACTAACTCCTCTTGATTCCCCTTGAATGGGTTGAGGTGCTATGTGAAGCTCTTGTTGATTAAGTACAAGTGAGGCACACACAAACAACCAAGCATATACAAGATATAGCAATATGAAATATGCAATGCACAACAAGCAATATATGATATGAATGAAGTATGATGCTTTGCACAACTAAATGAGAGAGAGAGTTGAGAGATATTGGATCAAACGCAAACACAAGGATATGTTTCGAGGTTCGAGCCCCTAGCTCTACATTCCCGCCTACACCACCGTGTAGGATTTCCAATCCACTATAGGAGTACCGAACTCCTCTCTCAATGCCACCGAGGCAATATAACTACAATCCACCTCTACCGAAGAGGAATAAGGCCCGTAGCCAATACAATCACAATCACCTCTACCGAAGAGGGATCCAAACACACTACCACTCCGATCAACCTCTATCAAAGAGGGATACACAAATAAAGGAGGGTTTACAACTTGGAGGCTCAACAACCTCAAACAATCTCTTTTCTCTCTTTTCCACAAAACAAGGATCCTAATAGATTAGGATAGTATGATAGCTCAAGTGTGGAAAAACTAAGTGTTTTAAACAAAGAAAACTCTTGGGAAAACACAACAAATGATATAGAGATTTTTGCTCAAAAACAATTCCCAAAACCTAGTTTCTTTGAAATAACAAAACACTTAAAAACAAACAAGATGAATCTTTTTGCTCTTTAAACTCTTTTAAAAACTTCTTTTTAAAACCAGAGAATGGGAGAAAATCAGCTCTAAAAAACTTAGCCAAAATCCCAAAGAATTCGGGTTTATATAGGCCCATCAGAAAACTAGCCGTTAGGCTGATGTGACAGCCTGACAGGCTAACGGTCGACCGGCCCGGTCGACTGCCAACGGTCAGAATTGTGACCGTTGGGCAACCACGGTCGACCGGCACGGTCGACCCAAACAAACAGAGAGCACTGCTCTCAGTCCGGTCGACCGCCCGGGTCGACCGTCCCAGAGCTGCCAAACGTGCACAGATCTGTGCACGTCGGTCGACCGGCCCGGTCGACCGACTTTACTAGTCGACTAAATCAGAAGACTAGTCGACTGGTTGAAGCCTGGAACAGAAAACTGGGTCAGAAAAACAGTTTAAAAATATTTTGAAAAATCTTTTAAGTCTTCTAAAAATCCACAAAACTTGTTTTAACATTTTATATTAAAACACAAACTTGTGATAAAAATTTCAAGACATATATCAATCATATCAATTCATTTTTGAGTCTTGCAAATTTTATCAAAAACAAAACTTGTATTTTTATCAAACTTGATTTTTCCAAAACATGAATAGGATAGTCAAAATAAGTTTGTTTAAGAAGTTTAAGCATGCATGTATAAATAGAAACCATCTACTATACATATAAACAAATTAAACTTGTTTTGATCTATTATTCATGAAAACCAAATCCAAAACACGAAACGTGTGTGTTGTGCACTTGAGCATATCAACTATACTAAGCTTTACAAATGGATCTAAAACACACTAAAATATGGATACCTAAGTCTTCTTGACGATCTTCATCTTCAAGGCGACTTGGTCAAACTACCGTGATCCATGAGCTAGGCAAGGTATGATCTTGATGCTTTGGCCCTGGAATCACCATGAAAAGCTTCTAAACTCCTTGTTGAAGCTAATCACCAACTAATATCTTGGTTAATGATCTGAAACTTAAACAACACAAGATTATTAGTAAACATAACTATATGAGTTAATCATCATCAAAACTAGGGTGGAAGGCCTTTGGGCCAACAGGAATCACGCTCCACCGTCACTGCTACCCGAGCATATCCTCACTCCAGCTATACCCACCACCAAAGGAAACTATGTTCGAACAAATCAAGTCAGAGCTTGAGCTCATTCTATCTCCTCTGGCGATGGGATCTTATCATGAAAACTGAAGTTACGAGGCAAGGTCATCACGAAAACCAAAGTTACGAGACAAAGGCCGATACGACACGTCCGTCATCTCCATCATATCAATCCTCTCCCTCTCCTTCCTCTATCAAATGAAGCAGAAAAGCAACATTACAATCTACCATAACAAGAAAAATAGGGGACAAAGAATTCTTGTGAAGATGTGCCTCCTACTTCCAAAGTCCTCCCTATTTATATATGTAGAAGTTGAACCGCCTTGAATTCAAAATCTTAACCACATCTGAAGAGTCGGCTCGTATCTCAGATTTTTTTTGGCATGTCAGATCAGCCAGGTACGATTCGTTTCTACCGTATGATCTCATCCATCATGAGTCAAGATTTTGGTTATTAATTTGCCAGCTATCTTCACCAGTTTTCAAATAGGGCTCATAATGTGAAGAGACATTTTTAACCAACCCCTATAACATACAAGTAATGCCTCAACTCCCCGAGTTCAGTTCACTCCACTCTTTCCCCTTGAAGTCTGAAAAAAAGGAAGCGGAGGGGATATCTGTAGTGGTCAATTTCTGACCTACACCAAGATCAGGACACGTGTCCCTCCTCATCAGAACATCCCAAAGGCAGATGACAAGATAAGCCGACTGAACATCTCTCTGTAGAGCATCATCCAACTGCCCCGAGGACGCTTCTCCTCCTAAGGGAACAACTGCCCCGAGGATACTCCTCCTTCCGAGAACATCGCCACCCCCAGACCAATTCTTTCATCCTGAGTAAGGTGATTGCTGCAACCAACTCCATTAATATCCACCTATATTTATAGAGTCCGTTACGCCATCAGATCATCTCACATTTCAAACGTTGCACCGACCCCTACTCCAACACTGACCGTTACAGAAAGTAGCAAAAATCGCTCCTGCCATCAAAGACAGAATCTAAACTGTTATAGAAGAATCACAACGTGCAGATCATGCAGTTATTGAAATCTGCATGACCCACACTACCAAAGAAGACTCCCCGTATACATATACATTGAAAGATGAGAAAAGAGGCTTGACAACCAGAAATCCTCAAAGCTAAGACTTCTCTTCCACTGCAGAGAGGAGACCTCTCCAAACTATTATTCCATTGTATTCAGAGATTAGATCAGAGTTTTAGCTCTGCTAAGTTCACTGTAACATCCTGAAAATAGTGAATTCTCTCTCCCTCCACGTGATTTTTTTTCAAATTGAGTTTCCATAAAAATTTGTGTCTTTGCGTTGTCTCTGTTGGCCCAAAGGTCCATCACTCTAGTTTCACTCTAGTTTTGATGATGATTAACTCATGTAGTTATAGTTTACTAATGATTTTTTACTTAATTAGTTTCAGATATTTGATCAAGATCTTAGTAAGTGTTTGGCTTTAACAAAGGAGTTTTGAGGCTAACACATGTAGATTCAAGAGCTCGCGCGTCAAGATCGCATCTAGCACTCGGTTGGAGTCAAGCTCGTTGGATCGCGTTTGGATTGAGTCAGCTTGGAGAAGGAGTTCTATAAGAAGACCTCAGTTTCTTTAGTTTAGTTTATGTTTAGATCTTGTACAAAGGTAGATAGTATTGATATGCTCAAGTTCACACACAAACAAAAGTTTCGGTTCATGGTTTTTGGTTTAACCTACTTTGGTTTTCATGTCAAAAACATAGATATATATCTTATATGTATATTGGATTCTATCCATATACAATATGCTTCAAACTTGTTTCAATGTCATGTTTTTGTATCCATATGAGTTTTGGAGAAAACGGTTTTCCATTTCAAAAATTCAAGTTTTGAAAAATATTGATATTGATTTAAGCCAACTTTCAATATCATAAAAATGGTTCAAATAGTTTATAATATGTGTTAAATTTTAGTCACACATATTTGTACTTCAAAGATCTTAAAAGAACTTATTTTTGTAGAATTTATGTAATTTTATGAGATTTAATTGAAATTAAAAAGACTAGTTTTTAATACCAAAAATCCCCAGCCATATCAGCTGGCGGTCGATCGGAATGGTCGACCAATGTGCACAAGGAACGTGCACATGGCCAGCCATGAAGGCCGGTCGACCGACTGATAGCACCCCACTCTCGGGTGCTGGTCGGTCGACCGGGCGGTCAACCGGAGGCACAACGGTCATAAATATGGCCGTTGCGTCGGTCGACCGGAAGGGCAATTTTGCCCTTTCCTGCTGCCAAGGGGAAGATTTCTTAAGGGGTTATAAATAGCCCCCCTCTTGAGCTGTTTTAGACATAGTTTTTTAGAGCTAAAATTTCTATCTATTTCAGTGGTTTAGCAAGAAGTTTTCAAAGAGTTTTTAGGTTAAAAAGATTTATCTTTATTTGTTTTCAAGTTTAGAATATTTTAAAGAAAAGAAAGTCTTTTGGGAATTGGTTTTGATCTTGATTTCAATATCTATTTGGAGATTTTCCCAATTGTTTTTGTTTGTTCCAAACACCTTATTTTCTCACACTTGAGCTATATATCTATCCTATCTATAGGATCTTTATTTTGTGGGAAATTAATTTGTGGTTTGTTGAGACCACCAAGTGTTGTAATCCTCTTTATTTTGAGTTTGTTTATCCCTCTTGTGTAGAGGTGATTGTGGAGGAGTTTGACTTTGTTGGTTCTAAGTGTAGAGGTGATTGTTGGAGTGTTGGCTTAGTCCTTATCTGTAATATCCCTAATCTAATAATATTGTATTTTTATTTTTCTACAAGTATTTATTTTATTTTACTAGTTATTTTAGTATATTTTGCTAACTGGATTTATTATCATTATTAGTATTGTAGTTATTAAATGTTATTATTATATTATATTTATTTTCTTTTTCCTATTCCAAGTCCACCCCATGCATCCTTGTTTAAATTTTCTCTTTTATTACTCCATCAACACCAAGCCCAATACCCTCAAGTCCATTTCAAATCCAAGCCCACTCTTACTATTTCTTTCTTTTCTTTTCTTTCATTTTCCCAACAGGCCCACTTCCATTATTTCAATCTCATTTTAAAGCCCATACCCAATAACCCGAAACCCATTAATCTAAATCCTTTTCCTAACCCTAAACCTAATCCTACCCTAATCTTCTTCCTCCACCAAACACAGCCGCCTTTTATTTTCTTTTTGGCCGGCTTCGCTTTTGGCCAAAGTTCCAAACTTTTAATTAAAATTTTTACTTATTTCTGATCGGCTGCATACTCTCTATTTTTAATCTGGATCCCGTTTTCTTCATCTTCATTTTAATCATCACACAATCAATTGCTCGCATTTTTGGATCCGAAGACTCGGCACAACGCAAGGGGCAGCATTTTCATCTCAACGCAATCACTCGAGATCGACCAAGCTTGTTCTCTCCCTATGGTTCATGCGCCTGTAACAGAGGAAGTGCACCCTGGTGGGGTCCATGTCTCCCTTTACTCATACACTGTAGCAAAATGGGGGAGGGCGGCTGTATGTAAAGCAATATCTTGCTTGCTTCTTGTTTTCTCAACATGAAGGCCATGCAGAAGCTTGGCCAAGATTTCAACGCAAAGGAGGGCCCGCGTACTCTCTCTTCATCATGAAAATGTTGGAGGCAGGCAAAGGCATCCAAGCCTTCCCCTTTGGCCGTGAGCTTCATCCCCCTCCTGTATTCATTTTTTTACATAGGTATTATATTCATGGTGATTGGGTATTATTATATGTGTATTTAAATTAATGTGATTGATAGTCTATATATATCTATTATTATGTGGGTACTAATATAAGTGCATGAATTGTGTATCTTGTGTATGGGATTCCATTTTTCGGACTCTCCGCGGGATGCCGTTGATCGACGTCGGTGAGCGCGAACACACCCCACGCCCTTCACGGCGAGTCGCTCTATCCAACGACACCCTCCGCGGGCCCGGATGCCTCCGTCGGAGCCTCCGTCGGCGTGCCGCACGGCACCTAGTTGTGTGAGTAATTTTTCCCCCTTTTCTAATTATTTCCCTTTTTCATAAATTATATTGTGAGTTCTTTTTACATGCTTGGGTGTGTTGTGTAAATATTTGCATGTTGGTGGGTGAATTATTGTGCATGCATGGGATGTGAATTATTTAATATGTATAGATATTTATAGTTAATAATAGATATTTATTAATTTGGATATTGATGCATGGTACATATATTTGCATGAATTCATTCCTTAAGCATTTATGTGTATAGTTTATTAATTAATGTATATGTATATTTATTAATTTGGATGCATGCATGTGTTTATGTATAACCATGTATATGTATGCATGATTTATATGCATGGGTTCCTATTTATTTGTGTAGATGGGTATGTCATTTAATTAAGTGTATGTACTTATAATAATATGTGTCGGCATTTATTTAAGTATGCATGTATGTATATATGTATATGTACGTGTACGCGTATATGTTTGTATGCACGTGTGGGTGTTTAGCGTGTATTTATAATTATTTGTATGTATTGGTTGCGTGTTACAGCATGTTGGATTTGTTTGGTGAGATCCGGACCAGCAGCCCAGGAAGGAGAGCAGCGACACGGCAATCCAGAACCAGCGCAAATGACAGGCGAGCAGCGCGTTCTCCTGATCCACGCCAGGTCGTCATCGGAGACTGGCACGGTGGCCTTCCCCAGTACCCTGGCTACCCCCCTATGCAGTCCAACAGCGAAGAGCGGCACCACAGCGACCGTAACGGCGACTCGCCCGGCGACGACCAGATTCCCCAATGTGAGTGTCTCTCTCTTTCTCTCTCTCTTTATTAAGTGATCGCAAATATTATTTTATATGTGATGTAAATTGTTGAGTAGAACACTTATGTTACATGTTTATGTGTAGAGATCATCAAGCGTGGAGGTGAACGATCATCTCCTATTTATTTTACATGTTGGATGTATAGAGATATGATATGCATGATTATTGATACATGTTAGAACCCCCCATGTTTGTCCTATGAATATCTAGATTATTGTTATAGACATTTCAGGATGTAGCATGAGAGATATTGAGAGGATGTGGAGATTTGGAATATTGTGCAGGATCAATTACAGTATCAGGTTGCAGGCAGATTAGTCGACTATACCTTCCTCTAGTCGACTTGTATATAGCCCTAGTCGACTAATACCTGTCTGTCAGCTGGGTATAGATTCTTTATGGATTGTGGACTTCACCCATGGGTTATGTAATGACTATTGATGGATGTATATGACTTCAAGAGATGGATGTTGATGGGAAAGACTTGATCTAATAGAATCTTAGATGTATGTATATGTTGTGATACCGAGTATTGGGATATCATGTTTGATCTTAATAGAAATGTGAACTCTTGAGGATTTGAGATTTAGAGTTGTATGTTAGAGTGAGGGGATTAGTGCTGATATTGATATATGTTGGAATGACAATTATTATATCAAATTCATTGATGTATATTGATACTTGACGATCATGTAACTATTGGGAATGTAAGTTAGATAGGATGACTTTGGATTGATCTGGGACTTATGCTATTTACATTGTATGATGATCAGTAATTAGACCTGACTTTATTAGTGAGTATTGAGGACAATAGATATGACTGGATTAGTTGAGTTGTGACTTAAATTGATCTTGAGTTAGAGGTTACCCAGGATCTATATTCCTTTTTATTGGAGCCTGTCTTGTATTGTGGTGAGATTGACGTTGCAGGAATTTGGGATCTGTTAGATGCTATGTTGTTGATGTTGATTATCAAGAGTAGACATTCTAGATTACTTATTGAGGATGTTGACTGTTTAGATATAATTCAATATGTATTGACTTGTTGATCTCGAGGACATACCATATACTTCATGATTGGTTATTGATTATTTCAGCTAACAGAGATGACTTATTATGATGGTGATCTACATCTTGGAGTTTGATAATAGTTATTATTTGATCTCAGTTGTTGAGGGTATAGGATTAGAACATATTGGTGTTGAGGAGAGGACTAATTACAGATTCATTGACATGATAGTCACTGTTTTGGATTGCACTGATACGGACTGATACTTAGTGATTCATGAGAATTGTATTGAGACTATAAGTTGATGGATTAGTTATTGATATCTCTTTAACATGGATGGATGAGATTATGGTCAGCTTTAGTTGAGACTGTTTATTGAGCAGTAGCTAGACTGTTACTGTTATTTTATCCATATTATTAAAGTTACTGGGAAAATGATTGTTTGACCGTAACCACGGTACAGTCCTATTGTTCATCGTATACACGGTTACTGCTACTGTTACTGTTACTGATATTGTTCACCGTGTATACGATTACTGATTGACTGTTACTGTACTGTTATTGTTACTGTCACCGTATCGTCCCAGTATTCTAGATAATATGAACATTGACTGGTTTAACTGAATTGAATGAATAATAATATAAATGGACAACTTACACCGGGATTGGGGAAATTGATGGAGGAGACAGCGTCTGTATTTTGGGTGGACCTAGGATACAGGTTGCGCAGCCGACTGAGGGTTCCACTGCAGGGTTCCTGGGGGATGACTGACATCCCATCTGTTACTGTTACTGTTCCACTGTTTCACAGTGAGATTACTGTTACTGTTACTGAGTACCTAGCGGTACGGCCTGGTTCAGTGCCAGGAAACTGAGGCCGTGGTCCCGGGTATGTACGGGACCCACCTAAAACATGGATAATGTCTCCAACCGATCAGTTTCAATAACTTAAGGGCATCGATTGGCATATGTGGTAGGCGTAGTATGGGATGCGTCTATTACATGTGACAATTGGTGTTCGCTGACATAATTAATAATAAACTGTTGATGCCCTGTGACTGACTGTAATTACCTGATTGTATATTTATATATCACTATGTCAGACATATGATTGTAACCAGGACCAGATTTATGACCAGACTTGGATGCCAACCTAGTGACATGTGATAGATTACACGCCTTGACATTAATTGCATATTTACAGTTGTGCCAGTTATATTCTACATTTATTCATGTTATTATCATGGGTATTACTGTTCAGCTATTTATCTTGTTATTTAGCCTTTTCTATTTATTGTTGCTCTTACTACTATTTATGCACATTGTTTCTTCTGCACGAGTTCTTTCCTCTTTACACACACACTCATTATGGTCGCGTTCTGACGACCCTGGATTTGCACGTCCAGATAATGGACGATTGTTTCTAATGTGCAGGTATTCGATGAGACGGTACGCTTTGCGAATAGCTGGAGCTTCTTCCTATTCTATTCTGGTACTTTTGCATTCATGTTCCTGCTATATTCCTTGATTCTTGTATGTCGCATTTAGCCTGTCATTATATTCTTATTATTTCATGACTCTATCTTTTATCGCTTTCAACTGCCTTATTCTTGTCATTATTCACATGTTACCATGTGTAGTCTTATATGTATCATTGCAGTGATCTGGTTTAGTTTATAACTTGTTCAGGTTAACTTAGGCTTAGCGTATATGCGTGGGGTATTATCCTCGCGTATATACGTCGCCATAACGACTCCGTATCTTTAGGATTGTGGGTGTTACATTATCCCTCTAAGTGTAGAGGTGATTGTTGTTGTTTGGCTTAGTGCCTTATCCCTCAAGTAAGATGTGATAGTTGTTGTGCCTTGCCTCTTGTGTAGAGGGTGTTTGTTGGAGAGAGGAGTTGTGTACTCCTAGTTGTATTTGTCAAATTCTCAGTGAAGGTTCCCTGTGTGAGAAGTCCTATGTGGACGCATTAGTGGAAATCCTTCTGTGTGAAGGCGGGGACGTAGAGCAGTGGCTCGAACCTCGAAACATATCTTGATGTTTGCATTTGATCCACTATTCTAAACTCTCTCTCTTTTATACCTTGCATTATTTCATATTGTTCATACATGCATATATGCTTGGTATTGTTTGTGTGTCATACTTGTGTTGAACCAAGAGAGCTTCATATAGCACCTCAACTCTTATTTAGAGGAATCTAGAGGAGTTAGTTCAGAGTCCTTCACTGGGAATTCGGCTACACTCTTTGGTTACACATAGTGTGTTGCAATTAGTTTTTAATTCCGCATCATTTGTCATTAGATTAGCCATAAACCTACTCACCCCGCTCTAGGTGTATTTTCAGTCTCTGTTACTCTCTCTTAATCCTTATTACATATTGAAGTGTATATAAATTTTCTCTAAAAGTTTACCCTTACAGGGGGTTATTTGCAAAAAAAAATTTGCAAAATACCCCCAATGGCCAAAGAGCCGTTGGGTAGTTGCTGGGGGTTTTGCAAAAAACATTGCAAAACCCCACTCCAATGGCTCAAAGAGCCATTGGGGATGCGAGCCCGGCCGAACCGGTCCTCATTTCAATTGCCCAACGACTCTTTGAGCCGTTGGGGGCAAGCGGGCCGGGCCATTCCAACGCCCGAACCCGGGACCTGCCAGGCCCATGCCTGAGCCCGTACGTATCGAGTACGTGCCAGGCCCATGCTCGGGCCTAGCACGGCCTGCCCGGGCCGTGGGCCGATTTTCTCAGACCCGGCCTAGCCCATGGGGAAGCCGAACCCAAGCCAAGTTTGGCCCGAGTACCACCAGGTCTAGGCCGGGCCCGTGTGAGTTGCTAGCCTGGCCCGACCCACTTGACACCCCTAAGTGTCACTTCTACCAAATTGTCTTTCAAGTGTTTGGTTGAACACTTGAATTGCAATGCTCATTTACAATTGCACTTTACAATGCAAATAATCCCACTTTTTACCCAAACATTTAATTTTGTGGCCCACTTGTAAACCACTTGTAGGCCCAAATAGTTAATTTTGTGACTCACTTGCGCTTGCAGAACCTAACAGTTAATTTTCTGGCAAGACCCAAATAGTTAATTTTGTTGCCTACTTGTAGACCCACTTACAAAGTTCACTTACAGACTCATTTGTAATTTTTTATTAATAGATTAATAAATTTAATTAGTAGATTAATTGTTTAATTATTAGATTAATGTTCTTAATTAGATTAAAGTTTTTTATTAGATTAATCTTTTTATATTTGTTTAATCTTTTTATATTATTAGATTATTTTTTTATTAGTATAAAGTTTTTATTCTTAAATTAATATTTTTATTAGTAGAGTAATATTTTAAGTATTAGATTAATATTTTTATTTGTTTAATCTTTTATATTTATCAGATTATTTTATTAGTAGATTACTGTTTTTAATTATTAGATTGATCTTAATTATTATATTAAAATATTATTATTATATTAAATAAGAAATTTGGATGAAAAAGGGTACAAAAAAATATCAGGTTTCCTCAATCAATAAAGATACAACAAGCAAGGTTCATATGAGATTAATAATTTTATTAGTAGATTAATATTTTTTATTTATTAGATAATTCTTAATTATTAGAATAAAAATTTATTATTAGATTAATATTTTTAATATTTCTTATTATTAGATTAATGTCTTTATATAGTAGATTAATGTTTTTAATTAATAAATTAATTTTAAGTATTATATTAAAATATTATATTTGAAAAGTCACCTAGAGGGGGGGTGAATAGGTGACAATGCTAATCAAGGGCAAATTAAAAATTTAAAGCTACAACAATCACAAGATGAATGCAAGCAAGTAAGTATGACAATGAATATGATGAGCAAGTAATAAGTGCAAGCAAAATAGAGTAAGAATTGCAAGAATGTAAACCAATCGCAAACACAAGGATATGTTATCGAGGTTCGAGCACCCAGCTCTACTCCCCGCCTTCCCCAGAAGGATTCTAGCTACTTCCACTATCACAAAGATCTCAATTACAATGGAGTACCCAACTCCACAATCTCAGTACAAGAAATTTCTTGGTAGTCAAAAGACCACAAACTCTCTCTTTCAAATATCTCTTCCCTTACAAAGGTCCTTAGAGAATATTGAGTAGGAATGAAGCTCTTTTGTGTGTAAGGAAAAGAAATTGAAATCAGAGAAAAACTTTTGAAAACCCTTCAGAAATTGAGAGAATTTAGCTCAAAAACCAAGAACTTTGAAAGCCTTAAACTTTTAAATTTTTAGCAAATTGTTGTTGTAACCAATCTCTCCCCAAACACCCCTATTTATAGGAGAGGGCTAGGGTTTAGGGATAAAACATATTTACTGAAGTTTAGGAGGTAATTAGATCAAAATATATCCTTAAACGAATTTTTTAAACACAAAAGACAAAAATAAACAGCTCTTAAAAATCTGCCCGTTACTGTTCAACGGCTACATCGGTCGACCGGGCCGGTCGACCGGTAGTACAAAATTCCGACCGTTACAGGCTATCGGTCGACCGACCCGGTCGACTGATACAAACTGTGACTCAAAAATAAATATCGGTCGACTGCCCCGGTCGACCGACAGACATGCACACGGATACGTGCATTCTGCCAGGACCTCGGTCGACTGGTCCGGTCGACCGGACCAGCCTGACACAGCTCGGTCGACTGTCGGTAGACTGCCGGTCGACCGGATCAGGTCACAAAACGAATTAAAGACAGAATTTTGAGAAGAAAAAATTTTTAACAAAACTATTTTAAACAGGAATTCAGTATGTAACATAAAAAGAAATTTGTAGAAGAAAGATTTTGTACTAAAATATTTTTGTATATTTTATAGGAAATAAACTAAGAAATAGTATATGCGCAAAAACGTGTGTGATTGAGCTTCAAACCTATCCACTATTCTTTAACATACTATAAAACTAAAAATACAAAACTTAAGGACCTCTGAGCAATCTTCACGTCTTTGAGCCATCCAATGCCTTGCTAGTGCCTTCTCTTCTCTGATCCTTCCTTGATGAGCAAATTGCCTTCCTTACTTTGTGGAACTTAGAAGTTCTTGCAATAGCTAAGCGAATGGACTCTAAACATGGTACAAAACCTGAAACTCATCTTGATCAAATGATTAGTACCAAATAACACTAATTTGGTTTGTCATCATCAAAACACAAAACAATTGGAGAGTGTAACCTCTTGGGCCAACAATCTCCCCCTTTTTGATGATGACAAAACAAATAGGCTATTAACAAAAATATAGGGAGGAGAAAACTCCCCCTCAAATTATGCTATGCATAAAACACAAAAATATGCTCTAGATACCAATAATTGAAATGATGCACCAATTATTGAAACCAATAAAAACAAATATATAAAGCACAAAAATTGCTCTTGATACCAAAAATACCAAAACAATTAAAACACAAGAATATATAAATTCATAAAACAAATCTTAAAATTAAAGCATATAAATTCATATGGAACCAAGACCAAATGAACTTATTTTTGTCATGTAAACTTATTCTCCCCCTTTTTGTCATACATCAAAAAGGGTTATGAAAAACATGTCTATTCAATAATACAAACATTAAGTTCTCCACAAATAAACGAAAATCTAGCAAAATCAAGAGGTTTAGTGAAAATATCGGCTAGTTGTAAATCCGTGGAAACATAATCAATATCTATATCACCTTTCTCAAAATGATCTCTAAGAAAGTGATATCTAATCTCAATGTGCTTGGTCTTACTATGTTGATTTGCATTTTTGGTCATGTGTATGTACTAGTATTATCACAAAATATTTTTATATGATCAAAGTGCAAATCAAAATCAAGGAGAGTATGTTTCATCCAAAGGACTTGTGCACAACAAGCCCCCGCGGCAACATACTCCGCCTCGGCGGTTGAGAGAGCTATGGAATTTTGTTTCCTAGAGGACCATGAAACAAGACAATTACCAAGAAATTGACATGTCCCACTAGTACTCTTTCTATCTACTCTACAACCCGCATAATCGGCATCCGAATAACTAGTCATTGAAAAATTTATAGTTTTTGGATACCAAAGACCCATTCCAATTGTGCCCTTAATATAACGAATAATGCGTTTTACCGCAATAAGATGAGACTCTTTAGGACACGATTGAAATCTAGCACAAAGACACACACTAAACATGATATCCGGCCTACTTGCCGTCAAATATAAAAGACTTCCTATCATACTTCTATATAATTTAATATCAACATTTTTACCTTGTTCGTCCTTATCAAGCTTGGTTGTAGTTGCCATTGGAGTGTTGCAAGCCTTTGATCCTTCAAGCCCAAACTTCTTTACTAGCTCCTTTGCGTACTTGGCTTGGTTAATGAAGGTTCCGTCTTGCAATTGCTTGATTTGGAGTCCAAGGAAGAAATTGAGCTCACCCATGGAAGACATTTCAAATTCTAGTTGCATTACCTTCTCAAAATCCTTGCATAAAAGCTCATTAGTAGATCCAAAAATTATATCATCAACATAAATTTGCACAATTAAAATATCATTATCAACATGCTTAGTAAAAAGAGTTGTGTCTACTTTGCCTTAATAAAATCATTTGAAATGAGAAAACTAGAAAGCCTTTCATACCAAGCTCTTGGAGCTTGTTTCAATCCATACAAAGCTTTATCAAGTTTAAAAACAAAATCGGGATGAACATGATCAACAAAACGGGAGGTTGAGCAACATAAACTTCTTCATTAATAAAACCATTCAAAAATGCACTTTTCACATCCATTTGAAAAAGTTTAAAATTTTTAAAACATGCAAAAGTTAGTGTCATCCGTATGGCTTCAAGCCGTGCTACGGGTGCAAAGGTCTCCTCAAAGTCAATTCCCTCAACTTGAGTGTAACCTTGGGCCACTAACCTAGCTTTATTCCTAATGACATTTCCGGACTCATCCATCTTGTTTCTAAAGATCCACTTAGTACCAATTATTGGTCTATCGTGGGGCTTAGGAACAAGGTGCCAAACTTGGTTGCGCTCAAATTGATTGAGTTCCTCTTGCATGGCAAGCAACCAATATGGGTCCGTCTCGGCTTTGAGAATGCCTTTGGGTTCAAAATGAGAAATGAAAGCAAAGTTACCACATAGGTCATGGAGTTTGGAGCGCGTTGTGACTCCTTTAGATGCATCACCCAAGATGAGCTCCTTAGGATGATTTGTAGCGTATCTCCAAGCTTTAGGAAGCGGTTGAGTGCTTTCCTCCTTATCCTCTTGAACTTCACCAATAGGATCTAACTTTTCTTCTTGAGCGGGTGAGTCCTTCAAGGATAGTTTCTCCATGTCTTCACCTAATGGTTCAAACTCTACAACATTCTCAACAAACACATTAGATTCTTCAAACTTAACATGCATGGATTCTTCTATGGTAAGAGAAGATCTAATGAAAACTCTATATGCTTTGCTAGTAGAGGAATATCCAACAAAGATAGCCTCATAAGCCTTAGCATCAAATTTACCCAAATTATCCTTAGTATTCAAAACAAAACACTTGCATCCAAAAACTTTAAAATATGCAACATTTGGTTTTCTAGAATGATACATTTCAAATGATGTTTTTGAAGAATTTTTGCATAAATAAATACGATTCGATATATAGCATGCGGTGTTTACGGCCTCGACCCATAAATATTGAGGGAGGTCATACTCACTTATCATTGTCCTAGCAATCTCTTGAAGTGTTCTATTTTTTCTTTCTACAACTCTATTTTGTTGTGGAGTTCTAGGACAAGACGTTTCATGCTTAATTCCCTTTTCATCACAATAAGTCATGAAGAGTTGGTTAATAAACTCACCACCTCTATCACTCCTTATTCTCAAAATCGGAAAACCCTTTTCTTTTTCAACTCTTTTTCGAAAAATCTTAAAATGAGAAAAAGTTTGATCTTTATTTTGCAAAAAGAAAACCCAAGTAAAACGGGAGAAATCATCAACCAAAACAAATGCAAATCTACTTCCATTTAAACTTTTAGTTTTAGTTGGTCCAAAAAGATCCATATGAATTAATTCTAAAGGCCTAGTTGACATGATATTCTTGATTGGTTTAAAGGAAGACTTGGTTTGTTTCCCAAGTTGGCACGCACTACAAATGCGGTCTTTCTCAAAAGTCAAGCAAGGTATACCCTTCATCAATTCCTTTGAATTAATTCTAGAAATATGGTCAAAAGATGCATGTCCTAATCTTCTATGCCAAAGCCAAGAATTTTCATCAAAAGCATTTAAGCATTTAGTAGAACAATCTAAATTAAGCATGTCAATAATATAAACATTATTATCACGAAAACCGGTGAGAATACAAATATCGGATTTAACATCAAAAATCTTGCAAGAAGTATCATCAAATACAACTTTAAGTCCACGATCACAAAGTTGACTAATGCTAAGCAAATTATGTTTCAAAACCATCAACTAAAACAACATTCTCAATAATAGGAGATGCACCAATTTGAATGTTACCTATACCGATGATAGTTCCTTTGGAGTCATCCCGAAGGTGACGGTGCCACCTTCCATGTACCTTGATAGGGTTGTGAAGTTGTTGATATCCCATGTCATGTGTCTCGAACAACCACTATCAAGGTACCACCGCTCTCTACGTCTTGGAGCCTTGGTGTGTACCTACATCAAACATTTTAGGACTTGATTTTGGTACCCACATTTTCTTGGGTCCATGAGGGTTAGAGCCATTAACCCAAACAAGATTATTTGAACTATGCAATTTATCATAACAAAATTTAGCTAAATGTCCATTTTTGCCACAATAAGTACATCTATACACTCTATCATATTTAAAAGTATAGTGAGTGTGTGATTTGTGAGCATGGGCATTGTGAGCATGAAAAGATTTAGCATGAGAAGTATTATTTGAAGTGTGAGCATGTGGAATTTTAGCATGAGAATCTTTAACATGAAAAGTGTGCTTTTTGGAAAACTTTTCTTCAAGCTTCTTGGTGTTAAAAGCACAATCTTTCAAAACCTTTTCATAATCAACCATTTTGGTTTTAAGGAAGAAATTTCTTTATTATCAACAATAGGGGTTTTACCCTTACAAGAACTCTTATAAGCGTCAAATTCATTTTGAATAGAAACAAGATTGGAAGAAAGATCATCTTTTTCTTTTGAAACTAAAGCAAGTTGATTTTTAAGAAAAGCAACTTCTTTTTGTAATTTGAAGCATTCCATTTTCTTGTTATCATAAGTTTCGGAAAGTTCTACAAAAGCATGAATTAGAACTTCCTTACTTACATCATCATCTTCATCATCAAAGGATTGAGAGGTTACCTTGGGTGTGTTTGCCATGAAACACATGTTAGCTTGATCCACCTCCTCTTCAGACTCGCTTTCCGAATCCCATGTTGCTTTGTAGGCTTTCTTTTCCTCCGGCTTCTTTGGCTTGAAGGAGGAAGTCATTTTCTTCTTGAACTCCGGACAATCCGCCATGATATGTCCGGGTTTGCGGCAATTGTAGCATATGATCTTCCGCTCCTCTTTGCCTTCGAATTTTCTCCAGAAGTTGAACTTGTTCTTTCGGTACAACCTCTTGACATTCCGCACAAGTAGAGTTAGCTCCTCATCTTCTTCTTCGTCATCGTCATCATTGGTGGATGAAGTCTTGAAGGCTGGATTTCTTCTTGAAGTAGTGGCCTCTTCTCTCGCCTTCTTCTCCATCTCATGGGTCTTTAGGTTCCCAATGAGACTAATGAGGTCCATCTCGTCCTTGTCGTTCAACTCCTTCAAGGTGTGGGCCTTGATCTCCCATGATGAAGGAAGAGCCCGAATTACTTTCCGCACCTTTTGATCGTTGGAGATGTCATCACCTAATGAAGAAAGACCATTAGTGATTTTAGTAAACCTTGTAGCCATACTATCAATAGACTCATCATCAAGCATTTTAAATGACTCATATTGGGACCTCTAGAGATCTATCTTAGCTCTCTTGACTTGTGAAGTCCCCTCGTGTGGACCAATAAGTGTTGCCAAATCTCATAGGCGGATTGGCAATGAATTACCCGTGTAAGGTCATCCTCATTCAAGGCGGTTAATAGGGAATTTTGGGCTTTGGAGTTAGCCTCATATAGTTTAAAGTCAAGGTCGGTCCAAGTGCTCTCATCACCATCCGGTGCTACATAGGGTTTAGTCAAGGACTTGGCCACTAAGCTACCCAAAGATTGCAAAAATATAGTCATCCTAACCTTCCAAATTGGAAGTTGAGTCCATCAAATTTAGGTGGGGTTTTAATGTTGTCGGCCATGTTTACTAGTGTATGAATGGATGAATGAAAATGTTGATTAGCAATATTTTAAGGATCTCTCTATGGATGTTAAGCCAAACCTAGAGTCCAAGCTCTGATACCAATTGAAAAGTCACCTAGAGGGGGGGTGAATAGGTGACAATGCTAATCAAGGGCAAATTAAAAATTTAAAGGTACAACAATCACAAGATGAATGCAAGCAAGTAAGTATGACAATGAATATGATGAGCAAGTAATAAGTGCAAGCAAAATAGAGTAAGAATTGCAAGAATGTAAACCAATCGCAAACACAAGGATATGTTATCGAGGTCGAGCACCCAGCTCTACTCCCCGCCTTCCCCAGAAGGATTCTAGCTACTTCCACTATCACAAAGATCTCAATTACAATGGAGTACCAACTCCACAATCTCAGTACAAGAAATTTCCTTGGTAGTCAAAAGACCACAAACTCTCTCTTTCAAATATCTTCCCTTACAAAGGTCCTTAGAGAATATTGAGTAGGAATGAAGCTCTTGTGGTGTAAGGAAAAGAAATTGAAATCAGAGAAAAACTTTTGAAAACCCTTCAGAAATGAGAGAATTTAGCTCAAAAACCAAGAACTTTGAAAGTCTTAAACTTTTAAATTTTTAGCAAATTGTTGTTGTAACCAATCTCTCCCCAAACACCCTATTTATAGGAGAGGGCTAGGGTTTAGGGATAAAACATATTTACTGAAGTTTAGGAGGTAATTAGATCAAAATATATCCTTAAACGAATTTTTAAACACAAAAGACAAAAATAAACAGCTCTTAAAAAATCTGCCCGTTACTGTTCAAAGGCTACATCGGTCGACGGGGCCGGTCGACCGGTAGTACAAAATTCCGACCGTTACAGGCTATCGGTCGACCGACCCGGTCGACTGATACAAACTGTGACTCAAAAATAAATATCGGTCGACTGCCCCGGTCGACCGACAGACATGCACACGGATACGTGCATTCTGCCAGGACCTCGGTCGACTGGTCCGGTCGACCGGACCAGCCTGACACAGCTCGGTCGACTGTCGGTAGACTGCTGGTCGACCGGATCAAGTCAGAAAACGAATTAAAGACAGAATTTTGAGAAGAAAAATATTTTTAACAAAAACTATTTTAAACAGGAATTCAGTATGTAACATAAAAGAAATTTGTAGAAGAAAGAAAGATTTTGTACTAAAATATTTTGTATATTTATAGGAAATAAACTAAGAAATAGTATATGCGCAAAAAACGTGTGTGATTGAGCTTCAAAACCTATCCACTATTCTTTAACATACTATAAAACTAAAAATACAAAACTTAAGGACTCTGAGCAATCTTCACGTCTTGAGCCATCCAATGCCTTGCTAGTGCCTTCTCTTCTCTGATCCTTCCTTGATGAGCAAATTGCCTTCCTTGCTTTGTGGAACTTAGAAGTTCTTGCAATAGCTAAGCGAATGGACTCTAAACATGGTACAAAACCTGAAACTCATCTTGATCAAATGATTAGTACCAAATAACACTAATTGGTTTGTCATCATCAAAACACAAAACAATTGGAGAGTGTAACCTCTTGGGCCAACAATATTAATGTTTTTAATATTGGATATATGTTTTTATTATTAAATTTAAAACATTTAATATTAGTTTGCAATATTTAATATTTTAATATTTTATTAGATTAATATCTTTAATATACTAATAAAAGTGAATATTAGATTAATGTTTTATTATTATTAAATCGAATAATATTTAATATTTTAATTATTTGATTAAAATTTTAAATTATAGATTACTATTTTTTAATTATTACATTAATGTTTTTATTGGATTAAAGTTAGATTAAATGTTTTTTTTAAATTACTTGAAATGTATACTTAATCATGCAAATCCTACTTGCAAGCTCACAATCAAACACCGTAAGTGATCTTATACTTTCCTACTTACATTTTCACATACCAACAAACATCGCAAGTGAAAATATACTTACTGACTTATACTTTCATATTACCAACTAAACACTTAAAAACTTGCAAAAAATCCACTTGCAGCTGCAAAAGAGCATTGCAAATACCACTTAGGACTTGCGGGCAACCAAACATACACTTAATGTTTTAGAAGCTTTCTATGGACTAGATAATACATTAGACTTGTGAT